>VWZY01013391.1:36305-55073 GCA_013399075.1 Chloroceryle aenea | reverse complement strand
CAGCGCGGGCACTGCATCGATGGACGCTGCGTGTGCCACGAAGGCTTTGTGGGGGAGGACTGCCGCGAACGGTCCTGCCCCAACGACTGCAGCAACGCAGGCCGCTGTGTCGACGGGCGCTGCATCTGTGAAGATGGTTACATGGGGGAGGACTGCTCTGATGGTAGGTTGTTGCGTCCCTTTTGAACCATTTTCCCTGCGTGATTCCCTGTGTCCATCCAGCAGCCTCAGAGGCTCTGTCAACCATTTCTTTATATCTGGGCTCTGGTGATGATCTTCCTTGTCACAGTCTAAACAGCTGAATTGGAGAAGTAACAATACCAGTAGCAAGCTCTTGACCTCCCTTTTCAGGGCTATACAGTGTAGTGGTTGCTGGTCACTCTTGGTAGTCAGCAAGCCAACAGGCTGATAACGGTGACGCAGTCAGTTTGTTATCTCCAGGTTGGCTCCCAACCTCAATGTCACTGGAACTGTAGCACTGGCTGGGATTTGTCACCCTGACCTTTCAGTTTCTCATAGTACCTCTTGATGCTCAAAAAAAATGTGCCTGAAAGAAACTTCTAGGTTTGGAGAAGAGGGAGATGTATCCAAAGCCTTCTTAGTAAATATTTAACAGGATTAGTCAAAGGAACATGGACTCCGTTTTGACCGAAGAACAAAGCATTGCAGGAGACAATGTACATAAAGAACGTCAGTGAATAAAGGGCCTGGGTATCCAGTGTTTCTTGCAGCCAGGTTCAGGTTCCAGTCTCTTTCTGGATGGATAAGAAAGGGGTTTACATTTACAGTGCCATCCCTGCGGCAGGAGTGGAAAATGAAACAGGGAGCACTGACAGTGTACGCTGACAGACCAAGGGCTCGGTGGCTTTGCTCTGAAGGTCGATCTCTGAGCACTGGTAGTGGAGGCAGAGGGTTTGGTGGAGAGAAAGCACATAGAGAAAATAATATTGTCCCATCTGAGCAGTCTGTCTGAGGCAACCATCAGATGGAGTCGCCAGATGTTGCAAATATCGCCATGCAAGCTTTCGATTAGCGCAGGGGCCTCAGCTGCCTCTCAGCTGGCCCAAGACATTTTTCTAAATCAAGTAAAACTTCATCATGCATATGTATATATCTATGTGTGTGTTTGTGTATGTTAGATCTGAGAAAAGCGTAGAGTAAAATCATGGAATCAGGTGGAGTGGAAACTGAGCTACAAAGCCACGTGCTTAGTTTCCCAGTGCCACTGACTCCGTGGAAATCGATAGNGTTGCTGAGGGCAGGACTGCGGCGCGCTGTGCTGCCCCAATGACTGCCACCAGCGCGGGCACTGCATCGATGGACGCTGCGTGTGCCACGAAGGCTTTGTGGGGGAGGACTGCCGCGAACGGTCCTGCCCCAACGACTGCAGCAACGCAGGCCGCTGTGTCGACGGGCGCTGCATCTGNAGTAAATATTTAACAGGATTAGTCAAAGGAACATGGACTCCGTTTTGACTGAAGAACAAAGCATTGCAGAAGGAGACAATGTACATAAAGAACGTCAGTGAATAAAGGGCCTGGGTATCCAGTGTTTCTTGCAGCCAGGTTCAGGTTCCAGTCTCTTTCTGGATGGATAAGAAAGGGGTTTACATTTACAGTGCCATCCCTGCGGCAGGAGTGGAAAATGAAACAGGGAGCACTGACAGTGTACGCTGACAGACCAAGGGCTCGGTGGCTTTGCTCTGAAGGTCGATCTCTAAGCCCTGGTAGTGGAGGCAGAGGGTTTGGTGGAGAGAAAGCACATAGAGAAAATAATATTGTCCCATCTGAGCAGTCTGTCTGAGGCAACCATCAGATGGAGTCGCCAGATGTTGCAAATATCGCCATGCAAGCTTTCGATTAGCGCAGGGGCCTCAGCTGCCTCTCAGCTGGCCCAAGACATTTTTCTAAATCAAGTAAAACTTCATTATACATATGTATATATCTATGTGTGTGTTTGTGTATGTTAGATCTGAGAAAAGCGTAGAGTAAAATCATGGAATCAGGTGGAGTGGAAACTGAGCTACAAAGCCACGTGCTTAGTTTCCCAGTGCCACTGACTCCGTGGAAATCGATAGAGGATTTTGGCAGCTAGATAACGGCAGGCAATACACTATAAACGAGGTAGTTTCCTTTAGTAGATCCCAAGGGAGAAATTTTGGAATCAAGATCTTTTTAGAGTAATCAAAGAGTACTTTGGGGTTGGGAACGTTATAAAAGACAACAAATACCCATGAAAAGAACTTCCCATTTTTCATCTCCTCCTTCTGGAAGAGTCCTAAACCACATTTTGTGCTCTTGCATTTAGAAATGTGGAGCAATGTATTGAAAGTACTTACAAAAATAATCATGTTCTATTTCACTTAGGAAAAATCTGTGCAAACCCCAGGACTTCCAGCTATAAAATCATGTGTTGCTGGCAGTTAAATGAAGCATCTGGATCCCTAGAGACCCAGCTATAGTAATTCTGGGCGGTAGCCATGAGAGGAGGAGCTGGAACTCAAGCAGCTAGAGGTTGTGTGCAAGTGTGAGAGTGGAAATTGGCCCGTGACTTTTGGAAATGTCTGTAGTCTTCATCAGCTGAACATTCCTTTCTTCAAGCATCTGTGACATGGCTTCCCCATTCCCTGTTTGTTAGATGGTTCTTATAAACTGCTCCTGGGAAAAGTGAAACTGGGTAAATTGTTATTTTCTGAGCCGTGGAAACTTCTTTTAAATTTGTTTTGGTTTTTCTCCTTTTTAGTGTCTCCTCCAACTGAGCTGACTGTGACAAATGTAACAGACAAAACGGTGAATCTGGAGTGGAAGCATGAGAACCTTGTCAATGGGTACCTCATCACCTACGTCCCTACTGGCAGCGGGGGGCTCGATATGCAGTTCACCGTGCCAGGCAACCAGACAGCTGCCACTATTCATGAGCTGGAGCCAGGTGTAGAATACTTTATCCGTGTCTTTGCAATCCTTAAAAACAAGAAGAGTATCCCAGTCAGCGCCAGGGTAGCAACATGTGAGTTTGATATTCCTTGTATTCATCCTTTTGTCTATTCTCTAGTATGCATTTCTTTACATCCTTTTTTTTTGTGGGGGTTATTTCATTTGTATTTTCTATTTTCAACTTATTTTCTGTTCTGGACTAAGACAGGTTTCTACATTGTCATTTTCTGTTCTTTTCCAATACTCATGACTGTGTTAGAAGTACAGTTCAGCAGCTGTCCTTCTCTCTGCAGTGCCTCCCAGTGAATATCATGGGTCTTTGTCATTTAAGACCCTTGGCTTCAGTTTAAAAATCTGGTGATGCTTCCTTAAAAAAAAATAGCAGTGTGTAAAAGAACAGTATAAACCACCTGATTTTCAACTGTTTTGACTAAAATGGAGGCTACATTTGTTTTGCATCTTCAGTGTTATTTACAGCAACTTACTTTCTGTCAATCTTGTCTGTTCATTTGTTGTTCATTTTCCTTTTTGTATTGCGCACACCAAGTGGTGTCTAAATATCCCAGCCTCAAAAGATGCTCTTTGACCCCTGTCACTGTGCTCAGTTTTAAAGACCTAGGACAGGACTCATCTCACCTATCTTCAAATCTCCACACTAGGCTTCTGGTGAGAGGGCAAAAAAAGATTTCTAGGGTAAAATTGCTGTACTCTAATGTGACATCTAAACAAAGTCAGAGGAGCGTCTCTCTCAGGACAGAGTAACCTCCTGGGAGAAGGTTTGAACTTACATTCAGATGCAGATACCTGCATGGCAGATATTTCTAGTAGTGGAAATATGGCCCACCCCAGTGCCCTATTTAGGGGAACTTGTTGCTCATGTAACGATACCCTTTTTTTTTTCCTGTCACAGATCTGCCAGCTCCAGAAGGTCTGAAATTCAAATCTGTTAGAGAAACGTCCGTCCAGGTGGAGTGGGATCCTCTGAACTTTTCATTTGATGGCTGGGAGCTGGTCTTCCGTAATATGGTAACGCAGCAGTTTCTTCTAGAGAGGCCACATAGACGTGAAGAGCCTGGATTTTTATGTTTATGGTAATGGATGATTCCATGTCTTGCAGAAAAAGGATGATAATGGAGATATAACCAGCAGCTTGAAAAGGCCAGAGACATCTTATATGCAGCCAGGTTTGGCACCAGGACAACAGTATAATGTATCCCTTCATATTGTGAAAAACAACACCAGAGGACCAGGACTATCCAGAGTGATAACCACAAGTAAGCACGACCTGTATTTGGTGTAGAGCCACCAAGAAAACAGATGCTGTTCGGTGGAGCCGAGGGAGTTTTTAAACAACGAGAATGCCAAACTCTGTCCTGTGAATTGTTAGGGGTGAGAAAGGAAGTAGTGGAGCTGCTAATGAAGAATACATGAGGAGGAATTAGTTCCTTTCCAAGTTAACTGTTAGAAAGAGGAAAGGTAATTTATGTTTAGCTAGAAGGTAGAAAAATATACCCCAAAAGCAACTAGAATTCCTTTCACCCTGATGATATTTGCATAAAGAAATTACTTGAAGGAGAGTTTCTATTGTGCAGATGGAGAAGCTCTTAGAATTCCTGCTTGTCTTTCCTTTTGCAGCTTCTGATGTTAATGAATTTTGATGAATTTGCTTCTGATGAATTGTCTCCACTTGGCACTTTCTTCTGCAGCTATAGAAAGTAAAGGAAGATAAGCTTCAGCTGGTAGAAGCCACTCATTTTAATTTTGCTCTGAATCAGCAATGAAAAGCACAAGAATGTGTATGATTTTTCTGGTAAGATTTCTTAAAAAACCCACCCTTTTCTCTTTTTGTAACAGAGCTGGATGCCCCTAGCCAGATTGAGGCAAAAGATGTCACAGACACTACAGCACTTATCACGTGGTCCAAGCCCGTAGCTGAAATTGAGGGCATAGAGCTCACTTATGGCCCCAAGGATATTCCCGGGGACAGGACAACCATTGACCTCTCTGAAGATGAAAATCAATTTTCTATTGGAAACCTGAGGCCGCACACAGAATATGAAGTGACGCTCATCTCTCGTCGAGGGGACATGGAAAGCGACCCCATAAAAGAAGTCTTTGTCACAGGTAAGAGGCTTGGATGCCAATCCAAACTTCTGGGAAGGTAGTGCAACCACCATCAGTCTTCCTCTGCTATTTGTGTCGTGTTGCTTGAGCTGATAGTCACTGCAGCAGCACAGAATCAGCACTGCTAGAGGTACATGGAAGTGAAGAATGTTTTCTGTGCCTTGTGTACCTTACTGACCCCAGGTATCCAACTGTATTTTGTAAATGGGAATTATGTTATTAAGTCTCTTGGAAGATTTTGTTTGTCATACCCTAAGTCTCTACTTCGGGAAACAAATTCCTGTGGATCTCTTGCCTGCCTGCTGAGCTCAGTATCTTCCGTGGCTCCTATTCCAGCTGAGACTTTATTCCTGTTTGTCTGAATGCAAAGCAGATTAGGAGAGAATTGCTTTTTTCCCTTCTTCAATTCTGCACATGTTTTCTGTCATGCTTTTATAAATTTCCTCTGCCTCTTAGTGATCCTGGGAATGTTTCCTGAATGGTTGTGTCCTTTAGCATGTTATCAAAGCTTGATGCATTAAGGGAGATGAGTTTTCTATGCTATATGGAAAATTACCTCCCTTCTCATCCCAAAATGTAGTTGTTCATTCAGAGCAGGACTTGTGTGAACAGCGAGAGCCAGTTGAATTGCAACATGAAATTCACCTTTTGTTGTCAGACTTAGGAGTTCTTTCAGTCGTGGATGCAAGGTATTTACTGAACAGAAGTTCTAGAGATGATCAGTTCTTTTTTCTTAGCAGGTGTTTTCCTTTTGAAAGCCAAGGTATTTATAGAGGAAAAAGTAGCATTTTCTTCCAAATATATTTTTCCACAAGCCTATTTTGTAATGAAAAATAATTACTAAAATTGAAAATGTTATTTTTGTCTCAGGAGGTAAAAGTTTCATTCCTTCCACTGACTTTTTCATTTTCTCGTGAGAGAATTATTCCTATCTATTTATTTAGTATCTGGTTGATTACAGACTTGGATGCTCCAAGAAACCTGAAGCGGGTGTCACAGACAGACAACAGCATTACTCTGGAGTGGAAGAACAGCCATGCAGATATTGATAACTATCGAATCAAATTTGCTCCCATCTCTGGTGGAGACCACGCTGAGATCACAGTGCCAAAGGGCAGCCAAGGCACAACCAGAGCTACACTCACAGGTAGGGGAATGGAGAGATTGTCATTGATGTCCCACCACTGCCATCACTCCAGGGCAGAGTCATGTAGTGAAAAATGCCCTCTTGGTCTCTCTGCATAAGGTTCAAGCAGAGGTTATGCATTTGGAGTACGAGCAATAATAAATAATAAACTAAAATACCTGTGCTACATATTAATCCACCTGCAGGTGGGTAACTAGCCAACAGAAGCTATGTAGCCATTTCACTTTCATGTTCCCTGAATTCTAGGTAGCTACATGTCTTTGAAGATGGCTTCACATCCCTGAGTTCAAAAGGCTTTTGTGTGCACTAGGCACGGTATTTACTGATGCTGCTCTGCAACTATTCTGTGTGCCTGCAGAATGCCTCAGCAGCCTGCAAGGTCCTTTCTCCACGGCACACAGATGTCTGCCTGTTTTTCTTTGTCAGAAGTACCTATACTGCAAACTTCTGAAAGTAGAAGCTGTTTCTGATTATTCATCTGCACTGTGTCCAAAATGCAGTCTCAGTCAGCCATAATCTTTACCCTTTGGCATGTACATGGAAAAAGATTTACTAACATCAGGCAAGCTGAAGGGTCAACTGCACCCTCAATTCTCTGCATGTACAGGAAAGCATATATCATGCCTTGCATACATTGCCTTCCCTCTCTAAAGAAATGCCCGTAGGCATATTCCATGGGCAGGAACTCCTACTTCTATTCCTCATTTCTTAGGTTTGAGGCCTGGAACTGAATATGGCATTGGAGTGACAGCAGTGAGACAGGACAGAGAAAGTGCTCCCGCTACCATTAATGCTGCCACGGGTGAGTAGCTTGATCCTGCTTTGTGCTCTGGAGGAAGCAGCAAGTCAGGTGGAGCCACTCTGATGCTTCTTTCATTTCCAAATAATGCTCTTAAGAAATACTTATCAAAGTTCTGGACCTCTGAACTGGGCTTCCTTTTCCTGTATGAGGATCTCCTAATGTTTTGGGAATTCCATCTCCAGGTGAGATCCTTAATGGTAACAATACTTAGGCTGAGTATTCTGGCCATCCTCTAATTGTGGGGGTGTCTGGCAGGAGTGGTAGTTACGGCCAAAAGGTTGATCTGACAAAGAGCACAGGCTCAGTGGTTGTGATAGTCCTCACTGCCCTTCAAATCCAGGATTTTTCTCACAGTATCTCACTTTTCCCAGGTAAATTCTCTGAAGGCTTAAATTCTACCTCTCCTCCATGCACTGCCTGCTGAAGTCGGTGTAAGTGGGAGAAATTTGTTCTAGTGTGGTTTTTCTGTAAAAGAGAATGTCATCATCCTGTACCTGGAGGGGGCTTCAAAAGCTCCAGACGGTGGATAAGACTCTGAGCTGTTGCAAGACACCCAATATAGGCATTACTCTGTCTACAGATGCCTGATAAAGTGTCACAAGACAGTTCAGAGACATGTCAACTTTGCTTTTTCAACTTGTAGATCTTGATAACCCCAAGGACTTGGAAGTCAGTGACCCCACTGAAACCACCTTATCCCTTCGCTGGAGAAGACCGGTGGCCAAGTTTGATCGTTATCGCCTCAGTTACATGAGCCCCTCTGGCAGGAGGAGCGAAGTGGAGATCCCCGTGGACAGCACCTCATTTATCCTGAGAGGACTGGATGCAGGGACAGAATACACCATCAGTCTGGTGGCGGAGAAAGGCAGACACAAAAGCAAACCCACAACTGTCAAGGGTTCGACGGGTGAGTAACAGCTTTTGATGAGTGCCATGCACCAGGTTATTGGGCAAGGATAAGCCCAAGGGCAACTTCACCCGATTTTGTAAACTGTGTCTGGGGAGCTGCTTAAAAACCTCAACTGCCTGCAGAGCAGACTTAGTTCTGTCTTGTGTGATAGATTTACCTGAGGGGTAGCTCTGTATTTCCCTACCTGTTGTGTTTAGCTCCATGTTCTCAGTGATTTCTTGGTTGTCCTTTGAGAAGACTCAGAAAGAACAGAGCTATTTGTCCTGCGGGAAATGCAGAGCTCATCCTTTGTTTTAAATGAGGCTGCTTTCTCGAGTGTTACATCTTATAACTTGTTTTGTTTCCTGCAGCCAAAAACTAAGAGGAAGAACAACTGGAATGTATTTAACACTGCTCGTTCCTGCCTAATGAATTCTTTTCACAGCATGGCTCCACTCTTCCTGCTTCAGCAGGGTCAACAGGGCTCCGATGTTGCCCTTTTTCAGTGCTCTCATCCAAAAAAGCAAGAAGGGCCCCAGGTCTGCTCACAGTCACCATTTCCATTGGATATTGTGACTGTTCCAGTTGTCTACAAGGATGGGATAAGTTTCTGCCGTCTCCATTTTACAAGCTACTCTACTGGTACCAGTGGATTACTTGTGGAGCAAGGTTTATTCTTTGTGAAACATTTTTGACCCAAAGTTTGTTGCATACTGAATTACACCTTGGTATGGAACATGGGTCCTCAGGCTGTGCATGCCTTCAGGCTGCGTCTTCTGAGGCAAAGCCTTAACTGCTGTACTCTGCTTAACTGCAAGCAGAGACAGTGAGGTCAGAATCAGCTGGGCAACGGTTATTGTCCTTAGCAGGTATCAGGGTGTATCCTTTTCTCTCCAAAGACCACCTACGAGGTAGACCCACGTCTGAAGTTGTGGATTTTACAGATTAGTAACTATCCAGCTGAACCGATCAAAGCGGGTTTCATATTCCCTGCTAGGCCTCGTGACAGCAGAACCTCTGAATGCTTGATAAGAGTCGAGAACCCCAGTACAGCAGAGAGATTTTATGGTGTAAACTACAGAAAAAACATCAGTACTGAGTTACTTGTTTGTTGCATAAATCAGGCCTTTGTCCAATGCAGGGAAAAATTAAGAAGCTTGAGACACATACACGCAAAAGGAGGCTGGAGGCTTCCATGGCGTGAGTGAGCAGGCTTTTCTTTTTCCAAATTAACTGGTTCCCCATCTGTCTGAAGAGCGAGTGGTCTCAAAAGAAGTATGTGTAGATGGTTAAAAAGTCAGGAACAACATGCTGTGGAATTTCACAGTCTGGTCTTTCCAGCACTACCTTCCAAAGTCTCACAAGGTGGTTTCTTTTTCCTGGTCTGTTTCTTTTTTTTCTTTTTTTTTCATAAATACATTTATCTGGCCAGTGTATTTGTTTTAATTCTTTACTCAGAGCAGCCAGTAAACAAAGAATTATCTGTAGTGGACTCCTTAGAAGCAACAGAAATAGTTGACATAACCTGTCTCTGTGACCTCCCTCCTGCGTAGGAATGGACAAATCCAAACACACGAGCAGGAGGAGGCAGAAAGGCTCTGTAAGCCTGTGGGGGTAGAAGACGAGGTCTTTTCTTCAGTTTATCTTTTTTTCATCCACCCTCAAGTCAGTCCTCATTGTCCATGTTCCCAGTGCTTGGGAGGTCCTGAAGTACCCAGGCTAAGCCAAACAAACTTGTTGTTTTACCCTCTCTTGCAGAGCCATGGTGGACCTCAGGTCCAGTGGATTGCTGGGGAGAGTATTTGGAGCAACAAGGAGGAGACAGGAATGATTGAAGTGGAAAATGCCGGTAGCACAGCTGGGACTGGTCTGGCTCTTCTCTGTGGGTGGAGGAGACAGTCCTGCTGTTTAGAGGGGCTTGTGCCATCCCCGCTGCGCAAGGCAGCCAGGGACTGCAGAAGGGATGAGAGTTTTGCTTTTCAGAGCGTCCTTTGCTTCTCCAGATTGCCAGTATTTCATCTTCTATTCTTCCCAGCCTCTTGATGGTGCAGTCAGGCTGCTCTGACAACAGATAGTCAGGAGTTTTCCATGCATTATTTTTATTTGTTTGCATAGCAAATTTTCTGTCACTGAGGGTAAAGCTTCGGTCGGCCCCAGAGGTGAAGATCTTCTGCTGGTGCCTTCCCTCCCCTCTCGCATTCTTTGTGTTGTCTTTATGTATATCAGCTCTCCACACACAGACAGCTGAAACATCCAGAGCTCCTGAACCTCTAGCTAAGGACGTGTCACAGAATCTTCCCTAGTATAGGATGGCAGCCTTCTGTTGCTCCTGTCTCTTTGTATGGATGAAATGCAGCTCAAGTGACAAGGCTTTTTTAACCAATGTCCATGATTCTGCGATCGAGGGATGGTAAAGATGACAAAGTGCTGAATGTTATTTTGTTTTGCTGAAAAGGAAATTTCAAAATACTTCACAGTGCCATTTGCTTTTTTGTTTCTTTGTAGCTCTTATATGGGCTATCCCTAATGCAGATAATGACTCCTGACCCAGAGGAGCTTTCTGGCTCCAAAGGCCTAAGGAATGCAAGAAAACGCACTGAGGGACCTTGTGGTCTTGAGGGTAACAGATGACAGCTTTAGTGTCTCGTGGTATGTGAATACAGGAGTCTACAGTAGTTTTGTGGTGGAGTACAAGGGAGTGTCATTGGCAGCTGGTCCTGCAGAAACCTTCCAGCCAGAGAATCCTTAGGTGCTGGGATTGACGGCCTCCAAGCTAACACTTCCTATAAAATCAAGGTGTATGGATTGGCCGGAGATCAGCGCTCTTCTCCTCTGGAAGCTGTGGCTACAACAGGTACCTCCTTTCTGTTATTAATGAAGGTATCACAATGTTGAGTATTATTTGTTAGAGGTCCCACCCAGCATTGCACTAGGATTTTCATTTAGATCTGCCTCAGAAATCAAAGCTGTTTTACTAGATGGAGAGACCTTTCTGGCAGCATGTCTCGAGAATGTTACATTAGATTAACAACTAATCTGTAGGATCAATGCATAACCCAGCTCAGAGGAAGCTGAGCAGTCAGACTGCAGCTTTGTTCTTTCCTGCTCTGGTTCTGGAACCCTGCCTGCCACAGCACAATGTGGGTTCTGGAGGAGGACAGATTGTAATAGATGAGGCACAAGAGGCCTGTGGAGATAAATGAGTGGACACGAGAGAAGCCAAGTGCCAATCTCAAATTCCTCTGCTGAAGGACTCAGATTGTGCAGCAACTGTTGATTAATCATGGATGTGATACTGTCTTGCCTCTGGAAGTGAGTTGCACATAGGAGCATGGCTTGGAGAAGTAACTTTTCCATTCCACTGAATGTTTTTCAGAAGATTTATGCTATTTACCAAAGACTCTTGCCTGTGTTGTGCGTCAGTCCCTCTTCCTCTCCTGGCTTCTTCTAGCCTTAGATTGCACCACCCTTTTCTTTTTTATATACAAACTCAAAGAAACATTAGGAAATATCGTTAGGGAAGCCAGTTCAATGGGAGACTGCAGTGCTGACCACTGGGAACTGAGTTTGCCAGTAAAGATTGTCCATTTCTTCAGCTGATTCCTGTCCTGAGAGTACCTGGAACCTGACTTCAGTAGGAGGTTGGGTAGCTCCTGTAGTATCTCTGGCTCGTGCTACACGGCAGTGCTTGCTTTATGAAATTCAGAGCTGCACAGGCTCGGTAAGCCCAGTTTAATCAGCTGGTTGAGAGATAGGAAAGTGGTTTAGCCAAAGGGATCTGAAAAGAGCTCAAATACCGTGGTAGGCCATTGTGTCTTACAGTGTGCTTGAGCTGATGAGAGGCTCTGCAGTGAAACTGGCTGATAGCCCCTCTTGGCACATAATATAAAATCCAAGAGTCAGACGCAAGAAGTAACACAGAATACTGTTTGCCTCAGCCCAAGGAACTGGGGAAATGTCCTGGCAGGACCTTAACGTTCTTTTTAGTAAAATCACCAGTGAAGCATTGCAATGAATTCCTCAAAAGGCTAGCAGCAGCATATGGACATATTTAGGCCATATTCAGCCTGAAGATTTTACTAAGTGAATGATACTGAGAAGTATTCCAGTCTTAGAAAGAGCATATGTTTGTTGTCCATCCAGCTTCCCTTCTATGTAGCTTTCAGCTCTTTGACATCTACTGTTCATTCCTCTTGCCACTGTGAATCATTCTGTCTGGCTGTCATCCACCCACACAGGGCTCCTAGATCTCTCCTCCTCTTCTCCCCATCTATTCCCCTAGTTGCTAAGTCACAGAATCACAGAATTATTGAGGTTGGAAAAGACCTCTGAGATCAACAAGTCCAGCCTATGACCTATCACCACCACGTTGGCTAGACCACAACACTGAGCACCACATCCAGTCTTTCCTTAAACACCTCCCAGGATGGTGACTCCAGCACCTCCCTGGGCAGTCCATTCCAGAGTCTGATCACCCTTTCCATGAAGAAGTGCTTCCTGATCCCCAACCTGACCCTCCCCTGGCACAGCTAGAAGCCATGGCCTCTCCTCCTGTCACTGGTTGCCTGGGTCAAGTGTTTAATCTCCATTGTTATCCTACAGTGCGATTGTTTTCCAGATTTTCCATTCTCTGTTACAGTTTTCTGCCTGCTAAACAGTGAACACTGATACTGTTGGTGATATCAGAGTATTTTCCATTTGTTCATGCCATTTTCACCTTTTCTGTCGGTTGGTTGGTTGTACACAAAGCCACAGGTTCCTCTATTACACATGAACTAAATGTGGGGCAGATGTGTGTGCAGAGGGTAGACAGCTCCTCCTCCACAGATTCATTTGCAGAGTTGTTATTAAGCTGGGGTAATTTTCACAGTTAGGTCTGAAAAAAGAAATCAGAGGTAGTGTAGCAGTGAACAATTACATACACTCCGTGGGACAGTCTGTACGTGGCAACCTCCCATGTTGTTGTCAAAGGTGGCATGGTAAAATTAATCTGCTTGTGACAGCAAAATTCTGAACTAAAGTGCCACTTAGGTGGTGGGTCCCTCGGGATTTGTATAATACAGTGGAACTGCTGCTGTATTTCCCGGTCAGATTAAGCAAGTCCTTGTGTGGTTGGACACTAATTGGCAGGAATCTGGGACAAACAGCCACAGGGGTGGTCAAGTAAAATGAGAAGCCAGTTTTGTCTAAATTACCCAGGGTCTTCTCCTGGATCCTCCGCATACCAGGAGCATAGTGCCAGCCTTGTTAGGTCTTTTTATTATTTTTTCCCCTTATATTTTTGGATGTTTTGTCCTCAGTTTCCAATTCAGGGAGCATGGCAGTTTCCCAGTGGGACCATCCACAGCATGGAGCTGTACCTGCATAACGTCCTGCTGTCCTTCCCTCCCCCCTGCTCTGGTCACGTCTGCGCATGGCTTCTGCAGAAACACTCCACAGTAAAGCCCAGCTACCACTCTGCATGTTAAGCAGACTTAAGGCTGAACAAGTACCAGTGCACTTGCTGGATGACAAAGTTTTTCACCTGTTTCCAGGACAGGAAAAAGCTGGTTGGCATCTAATTGAGCACAGGCAGCTGAGAGTTGCAGAAGGTGGATGGTTCCATACTGCATGTCTTCCTGCTTTGCTGCTGAGCTCAGTAACCCCGGTGTGGTCAGATAACAGTTATGACAGTCGGTTTGCTGAGGAAGAGGGAATTGTGTGGTGGGTACCATTGCAGGTACGCTGGTGTGATGACAACGTGGCTGTTGGCTGGTTGCAGCATACAGAGGGCTTGGTTCAGATCATGTGCTGGGGTAATTTAAGGAGGTCCCTCGACCTGAGTCAGGAATGTCAGTGATATATGTAAATATAAATCAGTGTTTGCCTCACAGGCTTCTCTCCTTCCTGGAGGTGAGCTGAAAATCTTTTTACATCTATATTTTGAGAGTATATTTTGAAGATAACATTTCTGCATTTATTTGAAAACATTTTTAACTGATCTACCTCCTCTGTAAACTTCTTTTCTTTTCTGATACATATGTGAATTTGGAGACAGATACTGAATCCTGAGTATGTGTTTGTGCTGATCTGATTGATGGTGGTAGATGACTTGCTCTCTCTTAATTGAATGCAAGTGGAGCATGAAAGCAAAGAAGTCATCGAGGTGTGAAATGATGTGGTTTTCCACTAATGAGGCAATAATTCTGCATGTCAGAAACATCACCTGCCTGTTGCCTTGCAGCTGTGATCAGGAAGGAGCTCTCTGTGATCTCCACAGTTCTCAGATTTTCAGAATGTGACTGTGCCACAGGTTATATTCACAGATCATTCAGCATGTTGAAGGCCAAGTCTTCTTCCCTTCCATTCCTTGGATCTCTGTAAAGAAAGATTGCTCCACTTCTCTCTGTCCTAGTTTTTAGGTAAGGATGTGTGTGTCCCTGCCATTTTTGGAAAATTCTGCACGTGCCCAGAAGGATAACTCCTCCAAGGCTGCTTTTTGATCGGATGGGTTAACACAGCATGCTTCTGCTGTGGCTGATCCCCAGCCTGGGTTTGGATAGGGTTGTGATACTTGGCATGCTCCGCCGATGCCTCGTACCAGAAGCAATAATTGATGTACTGTAGTAAGAATTACAGGCATGCTTGAGAGCCTCAGGGTCCAACTCCTCACTGATGTAAATTAGTGAAGAACTTTGGAGGCAATCAAAGTGAACTGATTTACATCAACCGAGAAGCTGCCTATTGCTCTGCTGGAAGCAGTTCAGCTCTTGACTGTACGTAATGGTGGTGGTGCTGGAGCTGCTAGATGCTCTGCTTTTTGAGAGCCATGTTCTGCTTGGTCGTGCTTCCTTTGCTTGTGGCCTGGATTCAGTCTCCAAAACAGAAGTGCCCCTCTGTTTTCTCTCTTCTTAGAGCTCTTTAAAGCAAAGCACACAAACTGTTTTGTAGCAGATGCCATCTGTCTTTTGGTCTATTTGGGGTTATTATCAGGAAATTTTAACGTGTAATTTACCTCTGTTTAGCACAGCCAGTCACAACACCTGGAGAATCAATCAGTGCAATGTCATTTAATCCTTCCAGTCCCACACCTACAGAGCTGACTTACTTAACAAACCCCAGCACTGGTTCTCATGCTCTGCTTTTGGTGCCCACTGACTTTCCCATCTCAGAAGCCACTGGTGTTCTTCATGACCTCAATATAACACACAGGACTTTCAGTAGTTTCACCCTGTCTTGGGCAGCACAGGATGAGGTATTTGATCAATTCGTGATCACTCTGAAAGACCTGTCCAGTTTAAACAGAACACAGGAAATCTTTTTGCTGGGAAACCATCGAGAAACAGAAATTGCCAATCTCACAGCTGGCACACAATACCAGATAAACCTCCATGGAAGCACTCAAGGCCAGCTCTCTTGGTCCCTGGAAGCCTTAGCCACTACAGGTATTTTCTATGGTTTCATTAGCCATATGTTCCTTTTCTGCTATGAACTACAAAACTCCATTTCCATACTGCTGTTCCACTGCAGAAATGCTGGGCTTTGTGAGTGATGCATTTCTTTGTTGTCTTTTCTTTCTTCCTTTTGCACGGGATAAAACTCATAGTGCCATGGAATGAGAGCCTTGAGTGATGCAGCATGAACAATGCCCCGTGCAGCTCTTCGGGTGATGTAGCATCAATTCTCTCTTTTCAAATTGCATGCAGAGAGAGAGGTTGATGGATCTGCTATTTATAAGGCACATGAAAATAGCAAGATGCTGCAAGTATTTGTCTGGATTGTGGTTCAAACGCAGGAAATACTGTGAGGAGGTTGCTGTTTGCAGCACTGGCATGGAAGTGGTGATGTCAGAGAAGAAAAAAAAGATTGTAACACATTGGGAGTGTACCTTTCTGAAACCTTCCACTTCTTATCCCTATTACATGAATTTCATGAGGAAACAGGTCTGTAGCCACAGGGCTCAGTTCAGTAACCATCAAAGTACCAGTGTGTAAGTTCCTGTCTCTAGAACCTAGCTGGAGACTGTCTGTACCTGTCCATCACACCAAGCTCAATTCACCACACAGGATAAAGTGTAGAGGTTGTTTCACACCTACTACACGGCTGGAGCTGTTCCATCTCTCAATGGTTTGTTCTCTCTTTTTTTTTCTTTTTCAAACTAAGAAACATCATCCCTTGATACCATTTGCAATGACACTATCACTTTTGTCAGATATGTTGGATGCGTTACGGATGAGGCTTTTGGAGGTCTCCAACAGTCCCAGTTGGTGCATGAATTTTGTATGAGAATCTCTTGGTCCCTGGAGAGCATGATGGGGTTGTGCTCGCTTCCATTTCAGACTTGCATGAGAAAGAGATGGGAGGAAAAGGGACTCTGCATCTTGGAGGTGAATGAATCTGAGCCCTCTTCAGAGAAATCTGAATTGCTTTTAAGCTATGATGATTACTGCATTAATTATCATAACCAAGATTTTCCTTTAAAAGATTTTAGCTCACTGTAACTTCTGGTTTAGCTTCATTTTCATTTTAAGGAAATGTGTTTGTTTTACTTGTTTCTGTTGCCACCAGAAGATCATTGTTTCTAATACAACCCATTCCTTTTCTCTCCTGCTTTGTTTTCAGCTAAACTGTTCTGTTTTGACAGGTTTCATATTTTGCCCTACGAGTCTCATTTCTGTTCCTGATAAAGCAAAACAGCTCTGTATTCATGCTTTTGTTGCTGTTGTTGAACATCGTTGTGTTATTTCATAAATGAACTCTTTCTTTCTAACAGGATGGCAAAAATTAATCAAAACACTTCTGGTCCTGACTAGTAGCAATTTACTATACGTTAGTGAATCTCACTGAAGATAATTGACTGT
The DNA here is from genome assembly GCA_013399075.1 of Chloroceryle aenea. Classification (NCBI taxonomy): domain Eukaryota; kingdom Metazoa; phylum Chordata; class Aves; order Coraciiformes; family Cerylidae; genus Chloroceryle; species Chloroceryle aenea. The sequence goes on along the minus strand of VWZY01013391.1, from coordinate 38,338 downwards.
CATTTACAAGTGCTCAACCTCTGAAAGTACAACCCCAGCTTCCTCTCTAAGGCTGTGCAGCAGTCACACAATAAGCACTCTGTTTTTACAGGGGGAAAATTCCTTTGAGTAATCTTGCTCAGCTCAATTTTCATTTATTCCAGGGCCCCTTTATCTTCTGCCTTAAAATATGCATAGAGCCTTAAAGCTGACCTTTACAGCTGACAAATCAGATACATCATCTCTTACAAATTCTTGGTCATGAAGATTGGGATTATTCAGACAGACACCGTTCTGACTGTAATGCTTCTGTGTTCACAGTGGAAATAAGTAAGAGAAGTGCTAGAAAGTGATTGCAGTCCAGAGGCCAATGAGAGATCATACAGTAAGATTTTCCATGTAGAAAGAAGCAGGCATTGCTCTCTCATTTCCCCCTATGCCTGCTAATTATAAGGAGTCGCTTGTATTTCCTCTGCAGCAGAGGGCTTTCTATTCTTGCTGAGAAAATGACCTAAGCTTTCAGATTTAATATCATTGCAGAGTTGGCTCTGATGGTTCCCAACTTCCTTGTCCACCCCTGTGGTGATTCAGGAGAATGTTAATTTCTGTGAATGCAGACTCAATTTTAGTAACCCTGAAAACCCAGGCTTCTCTGCCCCCAGGAAGGTTTTGTGGACGGAATAATCTAATATAAGAAACACGAGTCCATTAAACTGAGGACATGCAGACATGGAGGAATTTTCCATTTATTGTTTTGGATTAGAAATAGTTTGGAAGAATAAAGAGCATCCTTCATGTGGACACAATTAATGCATAAACATCTCAGTCCCTACTACTCTAAACTCTTATTACCCTTACCACAGGCATTGTTGGAGGATTCACAGTCACTTCTCAATGGAAACACTGAGTTGTTAATAGTGCAGTGAAGTGGTTATAGCAACACTTGTCTCACAGGGAGTTGTAATTAATGTTGGCAAAACACTTGCAGCTGTAAGATGGTCTATAAGCTGCTTTCTGTAAGCAGCCTTTTAGAATTAATGTGGTTATTATTTATTATTGCAGCTCTTTTCTCACTGTTCTGTTTTGTCATGTCTCTGAAGAGACTTTACAAGTTATCTGGGGCAGCTGAGAAAGTAAATGTGTGTGGGGGAGTGCATCTCCATGTCACTGATTACGAGTGAAATTCATTAACACGGATCATCATTAAATCATACATCATCACCACTAGTCTGTAATCTGAGTAACTGATTGACTCTCTGTCCTTATTCAGAGGAGGAACCTGAGCTTGGACAATTATCAGTATCAGAGACTGGCTGGGATGGTTTCCAGCTCACCTGGACAGCAGCTGACGGGGCCTATGAGAACTTTATCATTCAGGTGCAGGAGTCGGAGAATCCCGATGAAGCCTGGAACATCACGGTCCCCGGCGGCCTGCGCTTTGTGAACGTTACAGGTCTCAAGGCCAACACACCCTATAACGTCACCCTTTATGGTGTGATTCAAGGCTACAGCACCAAACCCCTTTCTGTTGAAACCATGACAGGTATCTTTCCAAGTCGCTCATCCAGTCTTTCTTCGCAGACAGGGATGTGAGCCAGAGCTCTTGCAACTGCTCTGCAAAGCTTACTCACTTGGGCAGCCTTGCCTAGGGTGCGCTGGGTTCATTAACGCTTGGCTGTGGAAATGTCTCATGATCAGACTTTCTAANGCATCTGCCTCAGGGGCAAGAACAGACACCTCCTCTATGTTCTCATACAGAGAGGAACTCAAATGAATTCCTACCAGGACTAGTATCACACATTAAGCCACGAGGTTGTTAAACAGCCTCACTGGTCTGAAAAAAGTTAAACCCGAGAGACCAAATTCAGCAGAACTACCCTGGCATAACATTGTCCTGAAAGAGGTAAGGCGCACCCTGTCTCATCAGAAGGCTGCATGAAACTAATAGAGAGACACAAAAATCATTTTCCAGTTGATCTGGTGAAAGATGACAGTTTGAAGTGAGAGCTTACCATGATTTTCTACTGGCAGAGGCAGAGGCACGCTTACATCTG
>VWZY01013391.1:0-35687 GCA_013399075.1 Chloroceryle aenea | reverse complement strand
TATGTATTTATATATTATATGTATATATAATATATATGTATTTTATATTATATATAGTGTGTGTGCATCTGCCTCAGGGGCAAGAACAGACACCTCCTCTATGTTCTCATACAGAGAGGAACTCAAATGAATTCCTACCAGGACTAGTATCACACATTAAGCCACGAGGTTGTTAAACAGCCTCACTGGTCTGAAAAAAGTTAAACCCAAGAGACCAAATTCAGCAGAACTACCCTGGCATAACATTGTCCTGAAAGAGGTAAGGTGCACCCCATCTCATCAGAAGGTTGCATGAAACTAATCGAGAGACACAAAAATCATTTTCCAGTTGATCTGGTGAAAGATGACAGTTTGAAGTTTGAGCTTACCATGATTTTCTACTGGCAGAGGCAGAGGCACGCTTACATCTGCCTGTGGGGCTCACTGATTCCTCCTCGTTACGATCACTGGTAATGAACAGGGTATGAATTAATTGGCAATAAAGGGGCACCAGTGGCACTTCCTTCAGATGATTTCTTGCAGACAATATCCGCAGCCTCTGGGCTTCCTTACAGACCTTTGCAACCTCCTGTGGCTGTGAGATGGCCAGAGCTTGCTCCTCTGGGATTTCCCCAAGCACATATTACCCAGCACAGAGGGGGAGGAAAGCGCATGTAAGAACTAAACGGCACCAACACGTGAAATGCAGCAGAGCTTGCTTGTTTCAGTGAAGCTTTAAGCAGCCTGGCTGAGGTAGAGATGTGTCTGGCACAGGGCACTTGCCTTGGGCTGTGTCCTGCTGCAGGCGAGAAGTCCTGTGCTTTGAGAGTCCGGAGTGTGGTAATAGATTGCCCATTGAAACCAGACAAATGTGGCTGGACAAAGGAGGCTGTACAGGGACAAACAAGAAAACAGACATCATGGGTGTCCTGCCTCAATATGCAGTGTGCTCTCTTTTTGTTAACTTCAGGAAAACAGCAGAAGATGCCCTGCTGAGGTTTTCCCTTCCCTTTCTGGGTCATGCTCAGCACCCGGCTTTTCAAACTTTTTCCCTTCTGGGTTCTTCCAATTGTCAGAAGTTTCTGAGCCTTCCTGTAACGCATCAGGGGTGTCTACAGAGAGGAAGAAACCCCAAGGCAGCTATCACTGTTTTGCATTTTGGCTCCAGCTCCAAAATTACATGCCAGCTTTCATAGGCTTAAGCTGAAAGGGAAAGTAGAAGAGCAAACAAAACACAGCCCTTTCCTTTGGAGAAAGCAATAGCTCTAGTTTCAGCTTCTTCTGAAACTGGAACCTGACTTTTCCGAATGTCCTGGGGGTGTTCAGAAAAGTCCTTTTGCATCTGCTTTCATGCTCAGGTCTCAAAGGCACATGGCTGCTCCTGGAGGTAAAGGGAAATAGCCACAGCTTTAAAGCATAGCTTGCTNTTAGTTCCCTTCACTTGCTTTCCTGCTGGCTGACACTAACAGCAAAGCCCACCTGGCTGTTGTACATGCTTGGGAAAGCCCATGGTGCTTTTAAGTTATAAATTCCCTTCTTTATAGCCCAGATAATCAAAGCCCAAGAATATGTTTCATTCTTACCCTTCAGAAGCTACCTCTGAAATGATGCACTAGCTTTTGTGTAAATACATATATATAGTACATATATAATACANCAGCACAGGGGGGATGAAAGCGCATGTAAGAACTAAACGGAACCAACACGTGAAATGCAGCAGAGCTTGCTTGTTTCAGTGAAGCTTTAAGCAGCCTGGCTGAGGTAGAGATGTGTCTGGCACAGGGCACTTGCCTTGGGCTGTGTCCTGCTGCAGGCGAGAAGTCCTGTGCTTTGAGAGTCCGGAGTGTGGTAATAGATTGCCCATTGAAACCAGACAAATGTGGCTGGACAAAGGAGGCTGTACAGGGACAAACAAGAAAACAGACATCATGGGTGTCCTGCCTCAATATGCAGTGTGCTCTCTTTTTGTTAACTTCAGGAAAACAGCAGAAGATGCCCTGCTGAGGTTTTCCCTTCCCTTTCTGGGTCATGCTCAGCACCCGGCTTTTCAAACTTTTTCCCTTCTGGGTTCTTCCAATTGTCAGATGTTTCTGAGCCTTCCTGTAACGCATCAGGGGTGTCTACAGAGAGGAAGAAACCCCAAGGCAGCTATCACTGTTTTGCATTTTGGCTCCAGCTCCAAAATTACATGCCAGCTTTCATAGGCTTAAGCTGAAAGGGAAAGTAGAAGAGCAAACAAAACACAGCCCTTTCCTTTGGAGAAAGCAATAGCTCTAGTTTCAGCTTCTTCTGAAACTGGAACCTGACTTTTCCGAATGTCCTGGGGGTGTTCAGAAAAGTCCTTTTGCATCTGCTTTCATGCTCAGGTCTCAAAGGCACATGGGTGCTCCTGGAGGTAAAGGGAAATAGCCACAGCTTTAAAGCATAGCTTTTTTTTTTTTTTTTTTTTGTCTTTTTTTTTCTCTTAACGTTTTGAGATGCTTTAATTTGATTTATTCCCCGTAGTACCTGTCTGCTTGTAGCAAGCTTCTACTCAAACCCTTTTCTCCAGCGGCAGCATGGAGTGCTGCCAGCATTTCTGAGCAGGAGGAGGCTCAGGGCTGTCCCCTTCTGACCAGTGTTGTTTCCCTCCTCAGGAGAGCACCCAGAAGTTGGTGAGCTAACCGTTTCCGACATTACTCCTGAAAGCTTCAACCTTTCCTGGACAGCCACCAGTGGGGACTTCGACGTCTTTACTATTGAAATTATTGATTCTAACAGGTTGCTGGAGCCCATGGAGTTCAACGTCTCAGGCAATTCAAGAACTGCTCATATCTCAGGGCTTTCCCCCAGCACTGATTTTATTGTCTACCTCTATGGGATCTCTCATGGTTTCCGCACACAGGCAATAAGTGCTGCAGCTACAACAGGTATATACAACCTACCTCAGTACTAACTCACCTTTCTTCTAACTCTTCTTTACAGGTTGTGCCCCTTTCCCTGCCCTCAGCTACCCCATCAGTCTACCCATTACCAAATCCTCTACCTCATTGTTTGACACCTAAGGAAGACCTGCCGAAGACATTTTGAACTGTGAATGTTAATCCACCATCCCACCCGGCAAAGTCAGTCAATCACATTGTGATGTGATTTCGTTCACACAATAAGTTTGCTCTTGTTCAGACATTAAGGTTGGGGGAGCCTCTGACATAGATGAGAAGCAAAACAAATTTCCCAAGAACCAAGTGGGAGATGCTTCCTTCATTTAGCCTTGCAACATGTGTCTGCATCTGTCACACAGCACACAGGAGATGCTGTTTCTCCCGGATAAGCTGATTTCTAGATGCATTTTTTATCCTGATTCTCTAAATAGATTTCAGGCACATGTCAGCTGGTGACAGCAGACTCCTACAAGGCAGATGAGTGACTTGAATTCTACTTTGTAATTCAGTTTACATCTGATGAGAGATTGAAAGAGTCCGTTTGACTCGATGTTGGCAAAATGAAATAGGCGTGCATTTATTTTCTGGCACACTGCACATATTGAGGTTTTAGAGTTGACAGACCAAAAAAAGATGGGGAGGTCAAATGTTTGATGTGCTTTAGCCAATTACAGCAGGCAAGTGGAAGGAGTGGACTAGACTGAGGAAGCAGAAGGTGTATTCTCATAGTAGGCAGATAATAGTTCATGTTTCATCATTTAGGCTCTACCAAATTTTGCCTGCTGACATGATCTTGGGATAAGTTGTCCTAGCAGTTTGTCATCACAGTAGGTTAATGTGATCAGTGACATTAAGCAGGATATCAAAGGGATAGTCAGGTCATTCAGAGTTGCAGTTTCTAGCATCAGCAGGTTGTGAATGTCCTCACTGAGTCTTGGGTACCGTGGGCAGGGTGGCTGCAGGGGTGGTGGTATGAAAAACACTGAGAAGCACCAGCCTAGATGATCTTTGAGACTTGTGGCTCGTGTGAATTCAAACTTCCACAGTATTTTATTTTGGTGCTTTGGGTTTTAATAATTGCAATCCGTTTCCATTTGTTTTTCTTCCTGTAGTAGAGGAGCCTCTCCTTAGCAAACTCACGGTATCAAATGCTACCTCAGAGAGCATGTCACTCGCGTGGGAAGCACAGGACAGTGCCTTTGACCATTTTATTCTAGAAGTCAGAAACTCTGACTTCCCTTTGGACTCCCTGGTGCACACAGTGCCCGGAGCCTCCCGGCGCTATGTGGTCACCAACCTCAAGGCTGCCACTAATTACACTGTCCAGCTCCATGGTGTAATAGACGGGCAAGGTGGTCAGACCTTGACAGCACTGGCGACCACAGGTATTTCACTGTTTCACCTTCCAGGTTTGCTTTTTTCTTCTTTCTTTTGCTGTCTACCAAACTGCTCTAAAATATGGCTCCAACTCGACATCATTCCTTTGGTCAAGTATAAGAAGATCACTCTGGGTGGAGGCTGAAATATGCTGGGCTTGAGAGCTCTTAGAAAAAGGGAAATCTGAGACAATGGAAAAGGCTGAAAAAGTGCCCCCAGTATTAAGGGAGCCAGTAGTAAACCTTGATTGGTTTTCTTATATATACACTTACCTGCAAGTTCTGTGTATATATAATTGACTTGCTCCAGATGGTTAATATTTTTCACAGAATATCTTTGCACTCGTTCTGGAATACAGTTCTTGTTCATCCCATCCTCACTTGCTTTGTTCTGGGTGGGAGGCCTTCTTGTCTTTATCAGCCTGGAGAGGCACCTGCATGCCATTTTGGTTCTTGATTCTTAAACCCAAATGTTTTCCAGGACATTTGCATCTCTTGTGGGAGTTTCATGCAGCATGTTAAATGACAGACCAAAACTGCATGGAGTGGTCTGGCCACCTTATTCTGGTTCTGGTGTTCTTCTCTGCCTGGTATTTTTATGTGTTTCCAGCAGAGAGCAGGGCTCAAAAAGCAAGTTCACCCTTTCTTGGTGGTCAGCCCACCACTCTGTCACTTGCATTGCTACCTTCGAGTCTCTAAGAGCTGTCTTGTTCACTGGATGTCAGATCTTTTCTATGATGGCGGTAATTCCAGGATGGCAGGAGATCACTCTTAAGATTTGCCTGAAGAGATAATTTCAGCTTATTCTGCATGCCATGCTCCTTGGAGTCTGGGTGTCGCAATGTAAACGTGCCTGAGGGGATGCAAGCGGCATGTGAGGGAATGTGGCCATTTCAGGATGAGGTTGGAAAGGATTGGGTTGTCCTGGCTGACCTGCATGCGGGGCTGATGGCTCCATGCTCGGTTTCACTGGGTTCACCACCCAAGTCTGTCTGATTTGTGGATATTTCCTGATCTCCTCCCCTGTCTTTGGAAGTACCATGCTTCCATGGTGACATCTTCACTGTCAGCCATGAAGGCATCGATGGTCACTGGTTGACAGCATGACAACAGCATGTGTCCTTAATCGGGGCCACTTGGATTCGCCTGTTCCTACACAACTCCGGAGAAGGAGGTGGACTGTTATTGAAAAGTCTTGCAGGAGGGATGGGAGTAAAGTTGGAACATCTTGCAGCAGTTCATGTTTTAGTTAAGAAAAGGATTTCATTCTTTCACTATTCTCTGTCAGCGGGATCCATCTTTCTGCCTTTTCTCCCAGCATGAATCACTGATACAGTTTTTCCTGTATCTCACTGGCTGCATTTCCCAAGGTGTTCTTGGTTTATACTCGATTGGCAACAAAACAAACAAAAAACCACCACAAAAACCCACAAAAACCCAACAACCAGAAAATCAGCCCTGAGAGCAGACACAGAATTCTCTGAGCACCTGACTGCTGGGTCATGTTTGTGCTGTAATGAGTCTTTAATGGATTTATGCTAAATGGAATAGCTTTAAACCAGGAGGGATGGGTAAGGAGCTCCCCCTGCTCTCCCCTGGCAGGGGAGGGATGTGGTTATGAATTTCCTCTATCAGAAAAGGGAAGTCTTTGTTTCTTAAAGACATGCCCTGACCTGTGAACAGTCAGCAAGGAGAGCAGCAGCAATGCTGGGTTGTGGGTTTTTTGTTCGGTCTATTAGACATTCTCTGATTCCTAATCAGAGGCTGAGGAACACCTTATCTGTGGGGTCCAGGGAGGTTTTGGCCTGAGATTAGTGCTGAGATAATCACTGTTAGGGTTCAAATCCTCAAACTTCAGAGTCCGAAAATAAAAATATCTACAACTGCAGGCAACAGAAACACTAAACAGAAGCTGGGGTTTCAAAGATGTCTGGTTTGGACTCACCTAATTGCCTGCATCCTACTTTGTCTCCTTTGGAATTGGTGTTGGTTTGTATTCCCACCAAATTCCCAGTGTGGAGTTCCTGCAGATTCTATGTTTTTTACCCCAGGATTGTACGTTATCGGTGCTTCTGTAAATCAGGCCCACATTTTATAGGAAAATTGAGTTTATTTAGGAAAAAAAAAAAAGAAATTCAAAGTCAGCACTAATTTCAGTGGCTTCTTTCCAAAACCTTACAAAATACCTTTTTTTTTCCACTGCAAAACATTCAGCCTTCAAGCATCTATAACCCTCCCCTGCTCCTTCCCCCAGCCCCCCAGAGTAATGCTGTCTCTTCACCTCTCTTCCTTTCTCCTTCAGAGGCCGAGCCACAGCTGGGCACGCTCACACTCACAAATGTTACCCCCGACAGCTTCAACCTCTCATGGACCACAAGAGATGGGCCTTTTGCCAAGTTCGTTATACACGTTAGAGATTCCTATGCAGCACAGGAACCCCAGGAGCTTACGGTGTCGGGAGGTGCTCGCAGCGCTCACATCTCAGGCCTGCTAGATTATACTGGCTATGACATTAACATTAAGGGGACCACCAGGGCGGGTGTTCACACAGAGCCCCTCACTGCTTTTGTTATGACAGGTACCTGCTTAAAGGAGTCTATTTATTGGCTTAGAAAAAGATAGATGTTCCAGTGTGGATTAAAACAGAAAAAAAGAAAGAAACAAAGACTCTCTCTGCAGCACTGAATATCTTGTCTGGCAGCAGTGGTTGCTTTTTGCAAACTCAGTGCAAGGATGGGTCAGACCAGTCATTTTAACCTTAGATTTTTCTAGGAGTCTACCAGTTCAGAGGGAGTTAGGAGCCCCTGCAGTCTTTCTCCCATGTCTAATAATCTTTTTTAGCTCCTGAAGTTGAAGTGAAAATTGGCCTAATACTCACCTGAAAGCTCCAGAGAGAGCTGGACTTCAGAGCACCTCCCGTCCTGTGATGTCCCCTCAGCTCATCCCTTATGTCAGATTATTCTGGCCAGATTTTGACTGGGATTGGTTGCACAACACATGTCTCCTGGATGATCAGATAAATGTCCCAGAGTTCACCTTCTTTGGTGGACTTTCACCTATGATTTGGCCTAGTAGCCTAGTGATGATTTTCCTTAAGGCAAATGGTTGTGTTTTGCACCAGCTCTGGTCTGCCCCTCGATGACATTCAGTCACATAGTCACAAGCAAGCAACTCTGCTTCCCAAGCCCCTGCTCTTTGCTTCCACTGGAGCACAAATGCTTCCTTTTTGAAAATAAGCCACAGACATGGATATTTTGAGAGGAAGTTTCCCACAGCTGGGTAAACATGTGGCACTCTCTACGCAGCAGAAGGATGTGCCAGCAGTTCACATAAACCTGCTGGGTTTAGAGTGTTGGTGTCACTCAACACCTATCCCAGGAAAATAACTTCAGCTTTTTCAGCTCTTAATTTATTTATCCACCCTTCCAGAGACCAAACCAAAAAGTGAATCTTTGGGGTCGCTTGATTAGGAGCAAATAAGATGCGTAAATGGCTCCAAATTGAGGAAATTTGAGGTGAATCTCTGGCATCCAAATGTGTAAACATCAAAACGTAAGGACTTCTAAATCAGAAAACTTTAGGAGGGAATTTTTATGCCAAATTCTAACAGAACATAAATTTCAGTGGTTGTGAAGTGTTAAAACCAAACCCACAAGCCTTTCCCAGAGAAAGTGCTATGTTAACTAACTGGTATTTTCTTAAGTGAGTGGAATCTGAGCAATTGGAAGATCAGATGAGTTGGCTCCTGAGCCAAGAAAACAAGGTTCGTTAGGGAATTTAGAGAAATGCTCACAGTGCCTGAGATCCAGGATCAAAGTCAGGTCTTAGCAGAGCCAGTTGATCTTCCTGTTTGACCTGTCAGATTTTGTGTGAGCAAAATGCACTGAGAAACTGAGAAAATTTGGCCGTATTTTTTTTCAGAGACTTAGTAGGAGAGTTTTGGGGAGTTGATTCACAGCCTTTAAACTTTCACAGATGTCGTGTCGATGTGAACAAAAGACCCCTCGCTCAAATCTCTTTAAGTTGTCGACGTACCACGCAGCAGAGCAGCTGCCTGTGAAGCTCTCTGGAGGGGTTCTGGCTGTGTTCTGCAGTCGGCAGCCCCTGCCCTGAGCCAGTGCAAACTCTGCCTTCTCTCCTATCCCCCCCAAAAACAGTCTTGCAAGTAGTTAGTACTTGCACTGGCCACGACCCTGAGTGATGAGTGTCCTGCTTCTGGCAGTCCTTCTGGCAACTCTGACCCCTCCACCACTGAAAAGAAAAGCTGCAGATATTCATGTGAAGTAGAGAGGTCAAGAAGCAAAATACGGGAATTGTGGATGCCAAAGTTGAGGCTGTCCCGAAAGCACTGCTGGTGGACAGAAGTGGAAGGAAATTAAAGCTTTACACCTAGCTTTTCTAAACCAGTGCTGGTTACAACTGTCTCACAGTGCATGGGTGAGGGAAGAAATGTGCTTACACAGTGAGCTTGGAAGGAATTTCAATGGAGCTTGTGAGAGGAGGTGCCGAGACACCCTTAATGAAATTTAAGAATTGAGCATCTAACTTGTGGAGGCTCCACTGAAAATCCTCATCTGGTGGTCCTGGCTCTGCACTTCGGTTAAATCCACACTTTGGGGAAAAAATGTGATTTATCTTTGGTGGAATCTGTGACACTTTCTAATTTGCAATGTTTTTCGCTTCTTCTTTTTTTTGTGTGTGTGTTTTTGCACCTTCCCTTCTTTTAGAGGCCATTCCCCCACTGGAGAATCTAACGGTCTCTGATAGTAACCCTTATGGGTTCACAGTGTCGTGGATGGCATCGGAGAATGCCTTTGACAACTTTCTAGTAGTCGTGGTGGATTCTGGCAAGCTGCTGGACCCACAGGAGTTCCTCCTTACAGGAGCCCAGCGGCAACTGAAGCTTAAAGGCCTTATAACTGGCATTGGCTATGAGGTTATGCTTTATGGGTTTGCCAAGGGGCACCAAACAAAGCCCCTAAGCACTGTGGCTGTTACAGGTATTTTAATGTGAACAAATTGTTCTCTTCCACCCTTGCCTTTCTTGCTTTTCTTCTCACATGGAAGATGCTTTATGCAATCCAGTTGCAAAATGAACCTTGGCTTTTGCATCCTTCTCTGCATCGTGGCTACACGTAACTCCTCCTGATTTGTGATAGGTTCACCGATGAAATTCTGCTCCTTTTAACTTGATGTTTCCTTTTTGTCTTTATGAGGGATCCCGTAGAGGCGCATGACGTGGGGTGAGGGGTGAAAGTTACTGGTGTGGTCGTGCAGGTACTTCTAACCAAAATCTTTAAAGAAACCTGGCTGCATGCGGGAGCTCGTCTTGTTAACAGCTGCTGGGCGCATCGGTGTTCTCCAACTTGCCAACTGTCAGGACCTTCAGGAAGAGTCATGGGTTTCTTATCTGTGGCTTCCTTTCTTTCACTCTCTGTGTGGGTTCCACCCACAGATCAGCGAGTGCTCTCACTGCCACCCATATAGTTAGCATCTCTCTCCAGAAAGCCTTAGCTCGTGTTTTCAACCTCATCATAGCTGCTGTTCTCCAGCAGCATCTGAGCTTTCTTGAAAAATCATTGCAGACTGATTCTCTAGCCCCATAACCATCAAGTCTCATCTGCACATTGCTGACTATGCAGCAGTAAAGCTGAGAGTTTCCCGATGGGAGGCTCACAAGAAAATAAACAGGAACATCTTTCTGTGGAAGAAAGAAGTGCCTTGGAGATGCTGTAAGATAGTAACCACTCCAGTAGAATATCCCCAGGTAATGATGCCTGACCATACTGAGCTAAAGATATTTCACAGGTAATTAATAACTTGCAGCTCCTGGGATCCTCCTGAATGGGTTCTTTCAGTAAAGACAGTAGGTCTTGCAGTTGGATGTAAGCGTGCTGATTAAGGGATATGGATTTTCACGATTCCCCTTTGCTGATTCAGCTTTTGTTTCATCTCAAAGTAAAGGATTCATCTGACCAGAAGCATCACAGATGCCAGAAGTGCATGAAATAAGGGGTTTGCATGAAGGAAAACCAAATTTCAAATGGCTTCTGTGGTGGTGTCCTAACAGAGACCGACCTGTCAGTATTACAGGCATGCCTGCAGTCCTATAACAAGAGCTTCTTTTTATCGTACATGAAGGTTTCCGTAGGTAGCAAGGGAGAAATGCACATGAAACTTACTCTTAGCATGTGTAACTTTGCATGTCAGAGGCAAACGGTGTATGTCCATGCAGTGGATTTGCTGTTACAGAGTGAAAGTTTGAATGGGCCTGCACACACTCACATGTATCTTCTTCAGTTTGTGTTATAATGCTAATCTTCTTTTTTTAATTATTATTATTTTTTCAATAGCTGGCAGATTGTTTCCCTTTCTTTGAACTGTGGTTGGATTCTTGCAGTGTGCTATGTCCAGACCTCAGGCAGGTCTCCAATGAACTGACTAAAAATCATTTCTTTTCCCTGCTGCTATCTTCTCCTTTTTTAGAAGCAGAACCCGAGGTCGACAACCTTCTGGTTTCAGATGCTACTCCAGATGGCTTCCGTCTGTCCTGGACTGCAGATGATGGAGCTTTCGACAGTTTTGTTCTAAAAATCAGGGATACCAAAAGGAAATCTGATCCACTGGAACTAATAGTACCAGGCCATGAGCGCACCCAGGATATAACAGGGCTGAAAGAGGGTACTGAATACGAAATTGAGCTCTATGGAGTTAGCAGTGGACGGCGTTCCCAGCCCGTAAATGCAGTAGCAACCACAGGTATTGTCTTCGCAGCAGAAAAGCGTGATGTCTTCAGCCCTCTTTCTTTCAGCATCTCTCCTTTCCATAGCCAGTGTGAGCTGTTACTGAGGTGTTTGAACTGTCTCCTGCATGTCCCTTATCCAAGTTACTCAGTCAGTGGGATGTAGTCATCTATAATCAGTCATCTCGGATCCCTTAGCATCATCACTCTCTATTTAATAGGGGTTTATTTAATTGCTTTAATGATCTGGAATTAGGCAGCAGAGTCTCGCAGTGAAAGCCCTGGCTTTGAGAGCCAAGAAATACAGTCCCTGCATCAGCCTTTTTCAGTGATTTCCTGGGACTAATTACACATTTCCACACCACAACAATTTCCCTCCCTAGAACAGGGGAATGATAAAATGAATTTACCAGAGCTATTGAGAAGTTTATTTATGATTCGATCAGCAGAGGACTAAGCATCATTAATTTAGACCGGTCTTACCAGGAGTCACCTGTGCTCAATAAATCAAAATAAACTGGGGCTTCTTGCAAAATCAAAGCTTCGCGCTCCCTCAGCAGAAGATGCTTCATATCCTCGTTCTTGTGTGTCAAAAATTATGATGTCAGTTAGTTTAGTGGCTTACCCAGGTGAAATCATCCAGAAGGAACCACGCAGCTGTGACTGCCAGTTCCTGCCAGTTTGGTTTAGAAACACCAAGGTGTTAATCCTCAGCTGCAGCAGTTCCATGAAGCTGGAGTTCTTGCCTTTCGTGGTCTCCCTCTAATGAAGACACACTGTAATCATAACTGCAAACGCCTGCTCTCTGAAGTTACCTAAACCTATATATGCTTCTGAAAAATCTGCACAGGAACAGAGCCTCATTTTCTCAGAGCCAGGGGGAATGAGGAAGTTCTTGCTATTTGCAACTGGAATATTTTTTCTTAGACTGTTTTCCTATGAAAATAAGCAGATACTAATCAAGGAAAATGTTCTTGAGGCTTAGACTGAGTTCCTGAGATTAATTTAAACAACAACAACAAAAGGTTTACAATCTGAAGCATTTCATTTTGTTACTTTCAAATGACGCTTTTAATTTTTTTTCCCACCAAAATCAAGGTTTCATTTTGAAGCATATTTAAATATAAAGCAAATGAAGACATTTCCCATGACCCAAATTCCCTCTATTAAAAATTTCAAGCTCGCTGATACAAAAACATAGTCATTTTTGAACCAGTGTGGGAGAAGGGGAACAAAAGGTAAATTCAGTGTATGAGGAAGCCAACTGAAATTCAGACAATGCACTTCTTTTAGACAACAAAAACAGTGCTGAACAGGCTCTGCTGCAATAGCATGGCCCCATCACTCACCCTAATGCCTGGGGTGCCAGTTAGTGTGGAAGGGCACAGTTCTGACCAGCTCTGCTGGCTGCCATCACATCCCTTGAGTAAACAGCAGGGGCATATATCCACTCCCCCAGACATTTACATGAAGCAGAACATGCATCCATCACAAGCCTCCGTTCTCCATGCCTCACCACGGAGAGGGATGTTTAAAGTGCTTGTTAGCACCATGTTCCCATTTTCACTGACTTCCAGGATATTTATGGTAAGCCACCAAGAGTTATCATTTTCCTCATGACTGCATCATTGTTCAGCTCTTTCAGGGAGATTTAGCACATGTCACCTACTGAAGCCTGTAGCCCAAAAGATGTTTGTCAGATGTAAATAGCCCATGGATAATTGATAATAGAGATGGAGCCACAAAAATCCAGCTAAATAATCTGGACTGCAGGTTACACTGCATTGGCAGCTGGGCCACTGAGGCGTCTAACTAATTTCTTTTTTAGGAGTTGATTATTGCACAAACATATGTATATTTATGGCATTTCCAGTCTGGTTGCGAGGAAATAATTCTATCCCTGAAGGGGGGAGCTCAGACAGGCTTATATTCTGCCTTACTTCATTCTGGCCTCTGTACAAGTTACGACTGAGCAAGGACTAAATTAGCTAGAAAGTCTTCAGCTTTAGTAGAGGAGATAGTAAAACAGTTGGAACAAAGCTCAGAAACAGGCCAGCAAACCTGAACCAAACACCACCATGGAAAATAATCTAGGTTGAAAATCCTTCTCTGTGTTTATCACTCACAGCTTCCCCCTTCTGCCCTACCTGGGTACATACCCTTGTGTACACCAGTGCAGCCTTCAGGGATCAGGACCTCAGCTGGTGTAACTGGTGTAGTTGGGGGAGTCTGGTTTGAGCATTGCCGAGAAATCCTCCCTGAGGGTCTGCACAGAGCACTCCCACCCCCCCATGAGGAGGGGTCGAGAAAGGAAGATCTTGCAGTGTTCACCTTTTGCTGCCTTGCCCTCCTCAGTGGTTTCCTTTCCTTCTTTTAAGAAGAAGGCAGTGAGGCAGCTGATCTAGTGACAGCCGTGGGCTTTGGATGTGGAAAGGATGAGTAGGGCAGAACTGGCATTTACCTCCTCTCTGTGTACCTTGTGTTGGTCCTTCAGCTGGGCTGAGTCAGGCTCCCTTGCTCCCATCACACCAGGAGCGTGGTGTGAAACTGCTGGGCATGGGGGTTGACAATATGAAGTCTTTTCACCCCACACCCATCCCAAGTAGTTTTTCCTCTGTTATTTACTCGGACGTACAATAGCTTTCCCCCAGGACTGGTGATGATAGTGTTGTTAAAAGGTTCCTCTCTTTGGGATGATGATGGTGCCCACTCTCTCTACCCTCTTCACTCGTGTGACATTTTACCCTCAGCAATTCTGCTGCGATAGAAAACATTCATTATAACATCACTGCAGGGCAAGGCAGCATCCTACAGGTCTGTAGTGTCTGATCAGGTTGGCACGAGGGAGTTTGGCCACTGCTGCTCTCAGAGGCACAGTCATCGTCTCCTGGAAATCCATCTATGCAAAGTCTGTTAGGGGTCATCCCTCGCCAGGGACCGTAACACAGCTGTGTGCCACTTCATGTGCTTGGTAGGAAGTGTGAGCCTCATGCTGCTGCTTTCCTCCTCTTCTAATGGTGTTTTGCCACATCATGACAGCGTCTTTCATCTGAAAGGATCGCCAAACACTTCACATGCTCTTTATATGTGATAAATGCAACCCGATGCTTCCTGTTGCTTAGGAGAAGAAAGCCAGTGAACATACTCCTAGAGTACATTAGCAGTGAAAAAACAACTGTTCAGCAAAAAAAAGAAACCCCAAAGAACAGCAGCTACTTGGGTAGTGTGGGTGCTTGAGCAACCTGACAGGAAAGCTCTCCCTCCTGCACTCAGCTAACGGGGAATGATGCTGGAGGATAATGCTGGTTACCTGGATCTGTCCAACAGGAGAACTCGGGTGGTTTATGAGTGACCAGACAGAAGCACGCTGGCCATTTTTTATGCCTGATTATTTTTGGCTTTCAGGTAGCTCAAGAAGATGGTTTCATTTGCTCCTTTTTCATTTCCCTGTGCTCAAAGGTACCACTCTCTTACATCTCTGGGACTTGTTCCAGGACTGATTCCAGTTCCATAACCTCCATGGCCCGTTATCCTTTCTTTGCCAGGTTTGCTGGGAGCAGAAAGTAGCTGCAGTTGGGGTGCTTGGGGATGTGGAACTCCCACGTAGCCAAGGCTCTTTTTACTACTGGTTGTAAAGCAGTTCACCTGGCACAGAAAACAAGCGTGAAGCCCATGGAAGCCTGCACAGCAGAGTTCCAGCGGGATGAATTGGCTACTTTATTTTTTGGGAAGGGCTGGAATTCCCTATGTGTATGAAAACCAAGTGCTGCTTTGGTCTTCACTTTTACTTTTCACCAGTCAGTAAGGGCACCTGCAATGTGAAGCCAAATCAGTGTCATTTTCACTTTTCTTTATGTTCTTCTCTTTCCTTCAGACTGTACCTAAATCAGTAGCAATCTGAGTCCCTCGTAGCTTTACTAACCCCACTTTGCTTGCTTTATTTATCTTCAATTATGGTCTGTCTGTCTTTGTTTTTACCATGTGAGCAAACCCTACAAACGCAGCATGTCTAGTGAGCTCCAGAGAAATAATTCACGTTTCTCTCGAGAGCTGGCTTGTTTTTCTTTCCTTGCCTTTTGGTTGATTTAGTGCCTTGCTGCTAGAGCTTTGGGGACATGTGGAACAAACAGCCCTCTGACTTCTTTCCCTCAGACACGTTCTTTCCAAGCTATTTCAAGCAGAGTCACTTTTTTTCTCCTTTTTTTCCTCCTCTTGCCCCCCTTCCCCTGCCCTTAGCCTGTCTCCACCGCTCTTAATGTGGCTGATGTTTGGTATCTCTCTTCTCTGTGCTAAGAGCCCACTCTGTGTGGGCTGTTTATTTTTTTAACACATGTCTGGGTTGTTTTGGTTACAGTCAAAAAAGGAAATTGGAAGTGAGATGCTCAATCTAAACTTTGAAGTGGTCTCTTTACCATGTCTTTCCAGAAGCCCCTTCCATGCTTGTTTTGCAGTAGCTTAATTAAGCCTTAAACTGGAATGTTTCAGATATGTGTTCCAGGAACCCAATCTTGGGACATTTGGGCAAAACTTGGGCATCGTTTGCCCAGCTTACTGATCTAATTTATATGGGTAAATGTAGTGCTCAGGTTTATACAAGAAAAGGCTGCACCATATGACAGAGCTGCAGCAGAACCACAAGTGCCTTCCTCATGATGGTTGTACTCGGATGTCATCTGGGTGGATGTTCTTGAGTGTACCTAAGAACAATCATGGTCTCAGGTAGAGATTCCAAGAAGAAAATCTTGTTGCTTCTAGTTTGAAGCTACCAGAAGTTAGAGTCAGTCAGTGCTTGACAGGATGGACCCTTGATGAACTCATGTGCCTCAGTCCAGGTCTTTTTAAGCATCTTGCAATAGAAACTTCATGCTCAGGAAGAGAGATCTCTCTACAGGCTGCCATTGCTGTGTGTCCCAGAAGGGGCTCTGAGTCCTGATGGAAAGTCTCAAGGTCATTAGAGTGAAACTTGACTAGAACAAAATAGAAATACAATGACTTCTGGGTAATAGAATGGCATTGCTGTAAGTGTTCCTCCCTACTTCTCTATAACACTGAAATCTCTGTTATTTTTATACACATGACATGTAGAGCTATGTCTGGGGTATTTTTAAGCTATGTACTATTCTAACATTACTAAAAAAGGAGAATTTGGACCAAATAGATTGTTGCAGAGTATGTAATAAAAGCATTAACTGTTGGGTGGTCCCCACGTGAATGGTGTTTAGGACAGAATGTTGATAGCATCATCTCTTGGGATAGAGGGGGAATCCAAACCAGTGCTCCAGCACTAAGGACGCAGCCCCAAATGATTTACTTTTTCTATGTTGTGTGTTTGTTCTCTGTTCTGCCCTGACAGTTGTTGGATCTCCCAAGGGAATTTCCTTCTCTGACATCACAGAAAACTCTGCTACAGTCAGCTGGACGCCCCCCCGCACCCGCGTGGAGAGCTACCGCATCTTCTACGTCCCTGTCACAGGAGGTAACTGCGAGGAGGGACGGGGAGGAAGATGGCAAAAGGGAGAGCAGAAGGGGTTTGTTGTGCTGATACCCATCTCTCGGTGCATCTCACTGATGAGCTTACACGGACAGTCTCTTTTTTCTTCAAAGTGCTGAGCAGGAACGTGGGTGTGCATATATGGTCCCAGCAGCCAACCTCTGTCTGAACGTAGTGGATAAGGCCTGGGAGGGAGCTCAGAGCTGGATGCTGGGGTGGTTGTGCCCCTAACAAGGCCACATTCACAATAATCTCTGTTCTCACTGAGCCTCTTAAGTAAGGATTTGTTTCTAAACTGTCTCCTTATTTTATGGGTGCTTCATGAGCAAAGCATATTTGAGAAGATAGCCCTTAGAAATAATAATTATAACCTGTGGTTATAATAGTTTTCTGAGGCAGTGATTTTTCCTAGTGCTCCCCAGTGTTGATTTATTCCATCCATTATATCTCCTGTTTGGTGTTCAGTTTTAAAAGTTCCTACACTTAAAGAGATTTTTTAGCATAATTTCAGGACATTTCTGAAAGGAAAGAGCTAAAGAGCAAATGCTTGCAGACGTCAGGACCATAAAAGACATGCTGTTGAGTAAGACAAGTAAAGATATTGGCCTTTAGACAATACAGCAGATAAGCACACGTGCAACTTCCAATATATTGTGATCCCACTGGAGAAACAGAGCAGGCCATGTCACAAAGTTAGGCACTTACCTAAGTTTTTTCCTGGAATAAACCCAGAATTTGAATATAATGTGCTCTGTGTCCTCAGCACCTGTTAGCATTAGAGATAGTGTATTTATTCCAAGTGAGGTGGATGAAGCAAAAGCTTCCAGCCCTTACCAGAAACAAAGCAGATCTAACCTGCAATGACCTTCCATGCAGAGAGTGCTGCGTTTGCACCTTACATCTCCTCTGTAAAATCAAAAAACTGACAAATGTAATGTAAAATTTTTAATTTTATTTAAAAAAATAAAATAAAATGTAGAACAAACAAAAGTCTTCTGAACAGAAAAAAATACTTTTTTCTTACTGTTGGCATACCATGGGTATGAATACAAACTGATATCTTAGATTTAGGTGTCATGGCAGCAATATTTTTTCCTGAAGCTGCCCTTAGATGTCAGTGATTGTAATTAACTGGGGCAATTCACTTACTCCTGTACAATGTCTTTAACTGGAAACACATCCTCCAAGCATTTACTGGAGTATTGTGTCACTGATCTCTTGGCATTTGGCTTCATCCCAGGTACTCCAAGCGTTGTTACAGTCGACGGAAGCAAGACAAGGACCAAGCTGGTGAAGTTAGTCCCGGGTGTACACTACAACGTTAGCATCATCTCTGTGAAAGGCTTTGAAGAAAGTGACCCTGTCTCTGGCACTCTGAAAACAGGTAATATATAAAGAGGAAACAGCAGGTCTTCAAATGCAATGTCTGTGCTGTAGGAAAGACTCAGGAACTGGAGCTGCAGACCCACTGAGATCCCATTTTTGCTGTCCACACAAACTGTAGGAATTTTTTGCCCACTCTTTCTCTGTGCCTTTGTATTTTGGGTGAGTGTAGAACTTGTAAGTTTGATCAGGCTCCCGTTTGCTAAGTGCTGAACCAGCTTGCAGTGAGACAGAGAGAGTTCATGTATTTACAGTCCTAACACATCAGGAAAAAACCCAGAACTTCAGGTAATACCATTTTACAGATGAGGGAGTTCAGATCAGGTCCTGTGATAGACTCAAACTCCACATCTCCCAGGTTCCAGTTGCTGTCCTAAGAATAAAATTTTCTCTCCTGGTTTTTCTTCAATACAACTTCAAATATCCCTGCAGGAATTGCCTCTCCTGACCCCATCCTGCAGTGTCCTTCTTTCATTCTTTTTTGGGGGCTGACAAGTATTCAGAGAACAGAGTCAAGGAGCAAGGTGATAATTATTGGATAATAACATGAAATTTCTAGCCCATTTTAGCTCTACTGAAGGCAAATACCTATCCCAGTTCAGGGAGAGCATAAAATTATGTGCAAAACAAAGTCCCGTGAAGAAGCAAGGCGTGATGTCGGGGGATTTTGGGTGGTTGGCTGGCTTTTGGGTTGGTCTATTTTTAAACATGAAGGGCAAGCTGGCGGAAGGTCACAGGGGCTATCAGTTGCCATCACATTAGTTATTTTTCCCAGCTCTGTCTCCCGAGTTTGCTCCAAAAGAGCAGTCAAGATTTGAGGGTGTTGAGGGAAATATGTCAGGTCTGACAGAGCCGTTAGGATTGATGATATCAAGCCTGATCTGAGGACATAGTTATGTTTGTTCCCAGTGTTTAATCTTTTCCCTCATTGACCTCCCTTTCCAGTGGTGCCATTTGATGTCTCTTTATAGGCACTGACATCTTTTCTGCAGAGCTCCTCTATTCCAAAGGGGATCATAAAAGCTGCATCCAGCAGCAGTGTTTGTACATTTTATACCATATATTTACAACGGAGCTGAGAATGTTTGTCAGGTTCCCTCAAGCTGTGATTCTCTTTCTTTCAGCTCTGGACAGCCCATCAGGCCTAGTCGTGGTGAACATCACAGACTCTGAGGCTCTGGCAACCTGGCAGCCAGCAATCGCTGCCGTGGATAATTACGTTGTTTCCTATGGTTCTGAGGATGGTAAGAAGACTTGGGGAAGGGTCAGGGATCTGACAGTGTAACAGCTCTCTAGAGAAAGGGGTGCTCAGAAAGGGGTGCAGCAGTGTGGCTCCAGAATGGGAGGGCTGTTATTTGAAGGTGCGGCCTCGCTGGAAGCAATTTAAAAATGATCACTTTTGGTTAAACATTCTCGATTCAGATGTGAACAGAGAGCTGGGATTCTTGAAAAGAGGGTGTTATAATTCGTGTGAACACTAGAGAGTGCTGATACTTCTAGAGAAGGGACTCTGGTGTTAATCCAGATCCAGCATAGGTGTGAGCAGAGATGGGGTTTACTATTTTGCAGTTGCTCCCTGCTAGTGAAAGAATCTCACTGAGTGGAGCATGGAGTTGAGTACTTGGTGATGCATCTGAGTGATGTTGGGACCTGTTCTCTCCTGTGTTTTCTCTTTAGAACCAGAGGTGACCCAGATGGTGTCAGGGAACACCGTGGAGTACGACCTGAAGGGCCTTCGACCTGCAACGGAGTATAGGCTGAGAGTCCACGCGCTGAAGGATGCTCAGCAGAGCGAGACCCTCTCCACCCAGTTTACTACAGGTGCTATGTCCCACCTCACCACGGGGAGAGTTACCACCTCTTCTAGTCCCACCTGGCTTACATTTCCCTAATACCATAAAGTCAGCCAGCATATTGTACTTTTTTTACTAGAAACATGAATTTTGATAGCAATTGAACCAAATGTTCTCTGGTGGAAGGCTGGTGTGACCCACCCAGCAGGTGGGACTCTGTCACCAATCCTTCAGACTCACACAAGGCAGCTGTAGCCAGACCAAGCATGAGAACTTTTCCTGCTCAAAAGAGGTGTCACTGAAACCACAGTTTTTCTTCCTGGGAATATGTAAATACTGTCCCATCACCTGTGTGAAATAATGAAAGGCAGAATTTTGTTTGACGAAAAACATTTCAGTGCAATTACTTAGAAATTTAGATAAAATAAATACCTGTATTTTACAACTTCCAGTGGGAAAATTGCTTTTTAATCATAAAGTCTAGGTTGAATTTTTTTTTTTTTATTTCAAATTTCTGGGGAGAAGACATTTTCTTTTCTGGCCTGTTTTAATACACTGCCCATAGCTCGTGTACTAAACTCCATACAGACTTGATTACAATTGATCTCTTGTCTCCTTCAGGACTGGATGCTCCAAGAGATTTAAGTGCCACTGAGGTTCAGTCAGAAACAGCTGTGGTGACGTGGAGGCCTCCCCGTGCTCCTGTCACTGGGTATCTCCTGATCTACGAGTCCATTGATGGCAGAGTCAAGGTATTGCACTTGTAACCAAACCAGAAGAGCTGTGCCTCAGACTGGGTGCTAGAGATGCTCTGAAGTGTCCAGCAATGAAACATAATCCTGTGCCTTAAGTTAAACATGATAAAACACTAAATAGCTTTTTCAGTGCTGCCTTGAACCCAAATGCATTTTACACCTGCTTAAGTACTTTCCTGTATTACATCCTGAAGCAGAAGCTCACTTACAGCCTGAATTTTGCCATCATCTCCACAATACAGATAAAAGCACAAGGAATCATTTTCCCTTGTTTCAAACCTGCATCCTGGGATAAACTCACACACCTCAAAGAATGGGATTCCCCTTTCCAAACTCAGGAGAATCCACCCCTGTGCCAGTGAGGTGTCTAAGGCAGGATGGATCACCTTTGTTCCTACATAACTACATCCTAATTTGTTCCTACATAACTAGATCAGGTGCTTCAATATGAATGAGGTGAATCCCGGCAGAAGTGACAGATAATTTTGGATGCCCAGCCTGCTACATCAGAAGGAGTTCTGATTTTCAAGAAGGCAAATTCCCTGAGCATCCTGCATACCAGTCTTCTAACGTTACAGAAAAAGAACCTTTTGAAGACTCAAGTGTGATATTTCCTTGTCCTAAAGAGTGATTCTTCTCAATTTTTGATGAGTTTCACAGAGACATCTACAAAATGTGTATGTTTAAGGCATGTAAACATTTATGCTGACTTGCTTTTAAACCCCAGGGCTTTTATGTTATGATGGTAAGCATTCATTTCCAGACAACTTTTCTTGAACTTCTGAAGAAAGTTATCTGGATTAAAATCTTAGAGGAATAGAAGTTTTATAATAAATAATTTAGGTGGATTAAAATATCATAAATAATTACCACAAAAAGTAATGTGACAAACTAAAATATTTATCAGTTCTGGTTTGATTTTCTCACTGAGCTTCCCCTGTATTATTTCTCCTCCCCATAGGAAGTCATCCTAGAGCCCGAGACAACTTCCTACAACCTGCCAGAGCTGAGCCCCTCTACCCAGTACACGGTGAAACTCCAGGCGCTGAACAGATCCCTGAAGAGCAAAATAATCCAGACGATTTTCACCACAAGTAAGGACTTCACAGCACATACAGAGCTGAAATAATTAAGTTACTGCTCTCAGGACAGCGCTGAGTTCTGCATCAAGCAGACACAGACATCATAGAAGATCTTTAATCTACTTGCCAGTATGTGCTTTATTTGCTGGTGGCATTGGTGCAAAAGCCCCTGTTCCCCCTCAGCTGTCATCTACTTTCCCTGGCCTGGCAGGATGGCAGGCTTTACTTTATATCCATCCACATCACCTCTGATGAAACATCCTGCATTTCCCATGGAAAATATCCAAAGGAACATTACTTTTTAAAATCCAAACTGACATCCCACTTTACCTCTGTGTGAAGCACAGTAAGCTGTTAAAAAAAATCAGTATTTTAAGTTGAAATAGAACAAACCACACAGACACACACAAACCAGTTCAGTGGTGGAAGGAGGTGATTTTCTGGGCAGGTTTTTTTCACCTTTTTCTGAGATTGATTTTCACAAAGCCACGGGCATGTCTATTCCAGTGCTAACAGGACAGCTCTCCAGTCAGCTGAAGGCAGGAATAATTTGGGTTCTCTGAAGGTCACTTCAGAGCCGACATGAAAAA
Source organism: Chloroceryle aenea (assembly GCA_013399075.1). NCBI lineage: Eukaryota > Metazoa > Chordata > Aves > Coraciiformes > Cerylidae > Chloroceryle > Chloroceryle aenea. Next base: position 13,575 of record VWZY01013391.1, on the reverse strand, counting down.
AACCCAGCGTTGTTGTTCAGTATTAGCTGGGAAGCCTTGCCTGTCATTTGTCTCACTTCTGATGGTTTCCAGCCGTTCAGACCCAGCGGGACCTTCAGCATTTTCTATTCTTCTTTCTGCCACTTTTACCACCTTCAGCCCAAGGACTCTCAGAAGTGCTAATAAGAGTCATGCAGCCCTGAGTCCGCTCACAGTCCCTCCCTGTGTAGGGCAGGATGAGCTCCACTAACAGAGGACTATCCACAACCAGAAATAGGAGAAGAATTAAATCTGGGTGTATTGAAGTGACTTTAGGCAAATTGACTGTGAGGAGGGATTGAATGGGGTGCCTTTGCCCAGGCAGACCCGGGGTCAGCCTCCTTCAGTCAGATGCTTAAGCTTGGCCCCAACATACATTCCTGTGCCGTTTAGTGAGAGGGGAACACTGAATTAACTCCCTGTGAAGAGCCACTTTTCTCCAAATTCCAAAGGTTATGCAAATTCCCTGTGCTTGAAACACACTAGAAAGGGAGCAACAGACACACTGTGAGCAGCCCCAGTTAAAAGCTGTCCTAGAGACACACCTAGAACATCACTTAATTAGACCATTGGCTGAAAAAGTTAATGGCCTAAGTGATTTACAAAGTAAAAAAGCTTTTGAGGAGGTATAGAAACTGGTCTGACTGCAGGGATGCTGTTTGCTCCTTGTCAGAAAGAAATGCTTAATGACATTTCCCTGTACCTTCAACTGATACTGTTTGCTTTCTTTTTTAAAAGCCCGGTTTTATACCATGTTTAATATTGTACCTGCTAGAAAAATATTCCAAATTCACGTATATTTGGTTGTAGTCCTGTCTTTTTATTTCCCCCTCCCTTTTCTGTCACATAATCAGAGATCGGTGCATTTGGGTTTACCCAAAGGTTGCTGTAAACACAGCTCATGCCACTTCAATATTCAGTTGGATGATGCACTCCCATCATAGGGGGGAGTAGTTATCTGGCATTCACAGCACTTCCAGAAGCACAGACAGATGTGCAAAAGAATATTCCAAAGAAAAAAATAACATCACCTGCTGTTTACTGTGCATCTTGTAATTGCTATCCTACGTACAAAAGTCCATTCCTGGGCACTCTACCATCAACCCACAACAGATTTCATGAGTCATCTGCATTCAACCATTCAACCAGTTCTTTGTAATAGCTGCTTTCTCAAGCACTCCTTTCTCTTTTTGTGTCTGTGCAGCTGGTCTTCTCTATCCTTACCCTAAAGACTGCTCCCAGGCTCTCCTGAACGGAGAAACCACCTCTGGGCTCTACACAGTTTACCTGAACGGGGACAAGGCTCAGCCTCTGCAAGTCTTCTGCGACATGGGCGAGGACGGGGGCGGATGGATTGTGAGTAAGAGGGAGAGGGTCCTCACCACCCTCCTGTGCATCTGCCTGTGCTGAGAGCAGGGGTAGCAGATCCCATCCCTGCTCATCTGTGGCATCCCTCATCGTGCCCTGTTATCAGAGTCGGGCTGACTTGTCTGTACATTTGGGGAATTTTATCTCTGGTAGGACACCCAGGTGTCAGGTTCCCATCCCTTTTCTGTAGTTGGAGGAGAGAGAGGTGGCTCTGAAGGATGGGTCACCAAAGGATGTGGTTTCAGCACCTAGGAAAAGTGCTGATCTCTCTCCACTGGCAATAGGGAATGCTGAAATGACCATCTCAGATCAGATACATACCTTCTAAATTCTAATTAGTTGAGGGTAGGGTGGACTGAGTCTATTTGAACGAGAGAGAGAAGAAGGTTAAAGCACAGGCTGGAGAAAGCGTTTGTTCAGCAGCCATGTGGTGTGGTGACCAGCCAGACTTCCCAGGCTGTTATCCAAGGGACACATCCCACCCAGACAACAAATGAATGGCAGTAAAAATGTCTCTGTACTGACATCCTCAAATCTGTGCATGCCAGAGGGATCAGGGCATGAAAAGGAAGAAAGACCTTCAGAAATTCATGGCCAGGAGACAAGGGGATGTAGAATGTTGTGGCTGAGAAATACAAGACAGCAAGGTGCTGTCAGAGAAAACAGAGAGCAGGAACTAAAACACCACATCGTGCTGGGGAGCCTGGGAACCCAACAGAGAAACTAGAGACTTAAAGAATGCAAGGAGTCTTCAACAGCCTTGGTACAATTCAGCAATTGCAGAGAGACTGCTGCTTTGGGTGCTTAGACCAGGGGACCTGAGGCTGTGGTGAGGATGCTGAGAGGTGGTGGAGTCTCCTCTAGGGAGATTCAGAACCATCCTGGGCCCCCTGCTTTGTGTGACCCTCCTTGAGCAAGGGGGGTTGGATAAGAGGATCTCCAGAGGTCCCTTCCAGCCCCTACCATTCTGTGATTCCAAGCAGCAGTCCCAAGCTCTGTGCTGATAAAAGCCACATTGCTACTGCCCTTTCTGTGACAGCCAGGCTGTTGATAACACTTCCTGTATGCAATGGTCGTAGGTGTTCCTGAGGCGTCAAAATGGAAAGGAAGATTTCTACAGGAACTGGAAGACTTACGTGGCTGGTTTTGGAGATCCCAACGATGAATTCTGGATAGGTAGGTGGCAGGAATATTTCTATTTTAAGAAGAAAACACGAACACAGCCCAAAAGACGAGGAGCCACTTCGAAGCCTCCATTTATTTGGCAAGAGTATTTGTAAAGGGGAACATAGTCTGGGTGAAGGAGGCTGGGGACAGGTGCTGCAGGGAGATTGGCATTGCCAGGTCCAAGCCAGTCCCTCCAGTTGCAGTTCACAGATGTCATGCTCTTGGGTCACCAAGCGTTCCAAACCAGTGCTCACTGGTGCTCTCTAAGGAGTCAGAAGGTAACCTGAGAAGCAACTGCAAACCTTCCAGTACTCCTAGGACACCCCCAGCAACAAAAGCATGTGGCTCAAAGAGGCAAAGTGTGGAAAATAAGAGGAAAAAGCAAATTTTTGAAGGTTGTGCTACATTTTATTTGGTTGTAAATGAAAGGCATTTGTGATCCCACAGCACATCTTTGCTTTTCCCAAAGGGGTACCTGCTACTGCAGGAAGGAGGAGGTCTCTCAGTCTGGTTTTATCTATTTGGCTTTGTGCTGACATCACCTGCAGCTGAGATACCTCCCTGGTTTATCCATACAGGCTGGCGATGCCCTTTATGGGATAGCACAATGGCAGAGAAATAACCGTGGGGAGGGAACCAAATTGTTCATTTACATCCACAGGTCTGGAGAACCTCCACAAAATCACTTCCCAGGGCCAGTACGAGCTGCGTGTGGATCTGCAGGACAGAGGTGAAACAGCTTATGCTGTCTACGACAGGTTCAGCGTCGGCGACGCGAAGAGCAGGTACCGGCTGAGAGTGGATGGCTACAGTGGCACAGCAGGTGAGATGAAATATGCTTTTTTCTTCTGATTTGTCATTTGCCACCAGTTGGCTCAAGGGAATTGTGTGGATGCTGTGGATCACGATCACAGCAGGTACGTCTTGTATGTCAGGTGTTTGAAAATATGAATATATCAATATATTTTATGTTTCCATTTTAAAACCTCCAGTCCTTTAAGTGCTGCATTTTATGGCATGCTTATGATAGACTATAAACAAGTATATTAACCAGCTGTGTATCTCAGTTGCCCAATGCTTGACTGTCATTTATAGAGCTAATAATAACTTGGCACAGCCTCGTCTCTTGTTGGTGGAATATGTAGCAAAGTCCTGCTCTAACATCTGTAATTTTGCTGGACAAATCATCTTCCTTTTGTAATCAGACTGGGTCAAACCCTGCAGCCCTTATTGAGTCCTCTTCAGGGCTTTGAAGGATTAAGAGATGAGTTCCACAAGATGTCTTAAGAGGAGGCAATTCATGCTGCTAGGTGCATGAAACAGGCCACAGAGACGTGTGCATATGGACCCTGCCCTGTGAGCATCACATGAACTTTATGCACAGCCTGTAGGCTGAGAGACAAAGGATATGGAGCAGTAGTTGTATTCATGTCTTATTTAAGGCAAAGATGCTAGTGCAGACCAGTAGTAGCTGCTAGAGCTGATAGGATTCAGTCTACTACTTGCTCTTCCTAANCTTCCAACCTAAATGATTCTGTGATTCTGTGAAGGCAGTTCCTACTGCACCCAGCTGCAAATGGGCACCCAGACCCTTAGTGGGAAGTCAGTGGCAGGCAGACATCTCACCCTGTTTCCAGCCACAGAAGATTAGTAGCTTTACTGCAAGGACCAGCTAAGTGTGGCGGCTCCTTTGGTCTGGATTCACTCCTTGTGGAGGTCTCTTTGGGCTTCATTTGTCCACATTGCCTTCTGCACAGGGCTGAAATCCAGCTTTTTCAGCAAGAAGTGCAGAAATTGAGCTGCATAAATAAAAACCCAAACACTTAATAAATTGAGGATTAGAGACCACCTGGAAAAATATTTTGACTTGCATCCAATAACAACAAGAATTGTGTATTTCTTTCTGCATTAAAACAAATCCATTTCTAAAATCTTACCCAGACTTTACAGGAGGTGCATGGCACAGTCCAACCCTTTCCTGCGGACTGGGCTCTCCCGTGTAATCGAAACTGGGTGAACCACTGACCTTACTCTTCCTTCTGCCTCCCCTGTCCAGGTGATTCCATGACCTACCATAACGGAAGGTCCTTCTCCACCTTTGACAAGGACAATGATTCTGCCATCACCAACTGTGCTTTGTCGTACAAGGGCGCCTTCTGGTACAAGAACTGTCACCGAGTCAACCTGATGGGCAGATATGGTGACAACAGCCACAGTCAGGTGCGTTTGGTGTCCGAAGGCTTCCATAGTGCAGTAGATAGAAGGGGAGTTGTGGTTATGGGTTTGTCTGGTGGTTCAGCTGGCTGGACATCAGAGCAGTAGCCAAAGCCACTCTCCAGACCAAGGACCATAGGGGAAGATCAGGCAGTTGCTCACAGAACAAGGATGTCCTATCAGCTGGTGAAATATTAATGGGTTTCTACAGTTTTCTAAGGGGACATCCCAGATGTGCAGGGAACAATTACAGTTTTCAACATGTGAAACAAAATCTTCTTCCTACCATGAAAGCCAGGCAAAGGGTGCCAGGTCTGGGGGGTGTTGGTTTGTGGGTACAGGTTGTGTGTGCCAGTGGTCAGAGCCCTGTGCTCCCCAGAGCCCCTGCACTTGGCTGTGCCTCTGTTCTCAGGTTAGAACTAAGAGCCTCCATCAGAAACCAGAGCAGTAAAAGCCAGCAGCGGGAGAAGAGAACGTGTGACCCCCACACTTCATCTTTGTCTTTGCAGGGTGTTAACTGGTTCCACTGGAAGGGCCACGAATACTCCATCCAGTTTGCAGAGATGAAGCTGAGACCCTCCAGCTTCCGAAATCTGGAAGGAAGACGAAAGCGAGCGTAAAGCCCCGGGGGTGGCGAGGGGCTGCGGGCAGGGTGATGGGGGGAGGGATGTAGAGCGAGGGTGTGGGGAGATCCCCTGGCATCACGGGGGGGTGGGCTGTGAGGAGCTGGTTGTCGTACCAAAGCATCGGTGGCCCTTGGCCCAACAGAGGCTTCTGCAGCAATCCACACAACGAGCCTTAAGTGTCCCAGCGTTTCCAGCAGAGCAGCTCCAGCTGCCCACCAGTAACGTCCTCCACACCAAAGACAACGATCTCAAGGGTCGTTTGTTGTTTTGTTAATTGTTATTTTCTCAGAAAACCCCTGGGGTAAAGTTCTTCCACAGTCTGACTATTTCTTGGGTGGCCCAGGGCAGGGGAGGGAGAACAGCTTTGTACATTGGTAGTTTGTTTTAGAACCAGCCATATTTTACACACGGAAATGTGTGCGATTAATTATCATCATTATTATTATTATTAGTTACAATTGAAACCCATTGGTCATTGCAAAGCCTTTTTTTATATATATATCAAGTACCACAGAGAAGGAGGGGATGGGAAGGGGAAAGCAGTATGTTTTTAAACTTAAGCATAAGATTAATATTATTAATATAATGAGAAAGTAATAATAATAATGATAATAATAATAAGCTAAGTTTTTGTCATTGTTAAGAGAACCATGCTTTTGGAAACACAGCAGGACAGTGTCTGATTGTAAATTTTTTTTATATATAAATAAAAGCACAATTACTTTTAAATAATTTTCTACCTTGTTTCCTACACGTTGAGTTTGTACATGTCCAGGGTCTATTTACTTAAAAGAAAGGCTGAGGATGATTAGGCTGCTGAGCCTGTACCGAGCACAGTTCCTTTTGTCAGTGACTGGTTGTAAGTATTCTGCTGGGTTTCTTACAGAGAAATGATGTAAGGATTTGATTTCTTTTAGAACAGTTTTCCTTTTTTTCTTTTTTTTTTTTTCCTTTTTTTTTTTCTCCTGCCCAAAAGCTTCCCACATGTTTCCTAAGTGTTACTGACCAGTGCTTGCTCGATCTAGGTGGGAATAACTAACAAAAGAATTTGAATTAAATACAGAGTTCTTGTTAGGGACCATTGGCAACTTTCAACACTTGTATAAATAAAGGGCTCTTTTTTTATACATGAATGAAACCTCCGTGTAGTTCCTCTGTATTACATTCTTCAGCTGGAGACAATAAAAGATCTTTTGTTTTGATCCAGTCTCTCTGCACTACTTCAAGGTTGCACTTTTGAAAACAGAGCAAATGTTTCTGCCTCCTCCTCAGCAGTCACTGGAAGGTTGCTGGGAAAGAAGATGCTTTTGGTCAGAGTGGGTATGACCAGCAAAGGTCTTAAGACTTGCTGTGAAGTGCTGTTAGGTAAGGTCAGATACTGCAGATTTGACACAGGGTGTAAAAAGTGTGTGTGTGTGTGAAATATCACCAAAACACTTCAAAATCCAGAGCGAGGGAATCATTTCCCTGCACCCTGTGGTCCTGCCTTTGTAATGGTTTGGGGGTTTATTTTATTATTGTTATTCTATTTCATTACAGTCCTTTGATTACTGCATTCCTGAGCTTTAGCTGAGCATTGCCCCTTTGCAATGGTTACATCCTAGGCCCATCTTCTTCACAGTCTTGACTGAAACTTTGTCACTGCCCCCGAGGGGAGATGCTGGTGGGGACCCCCCGGTGCTGGAGTGTGCACCAGGACCAGCCTGAGTGAGAGTGAGCCCCGGGACAGCAGGAATTGCTGCATGGAGACACAGAAGGTGCTGCAGACAGGAGTGTCAAAGCCTGTGTGCTGTGCTTTATGAACAGGCAGTCTCAGCAGCTCTGTTTGAGACCGGTCTGGATTCTGTGGGTATTTCAGATGTGTCTGCCAGGAGCCATCTCAGCGATTGATCGCTGGGGCCACGGAGTCAGAGGACGCACAGGGATGATGCAGAGGATTCACTGGCTGGGAATAAGCAGTGCCTGGCTGGTGAGGTGGGAGAAGTCCCCTTACAGCATTGGTATGACATCAGAGGTCTTCTATTCACAGCTGCTCTTCCAGCACCTCTGCCAGCCCTGCTCACACCTCATCTGTTCTAAGCCTGGCTACCGGCAGATGGCAGACGGAGTCTGTCTGTCCTGGGCTGTGCTCCTGTTTGGCTGCCTTTGGAAAGCCTGCAGCTGCCCGGCATCTGGCCAGACTGTGCTGTTCTTCACTGTTGTCTTCTCATGTGGTGATGTCCAGCACTCCGAGCTGCCGAGCTGCTGTTGGGGTCTTTGCAGTGGTGGTCTTCTGTCAGGAAAACTGAGCAGTGTCGGGAACTGTGAGAGGACACCCGCGAGGAGTTTATTTTTGGCTTGCAGGAGCTAGGTCCCAGCAAAAGCACATGTCAGAGGGCACCTTCCTTCCTGAATATTATTCCATGCACTTGGCATTCCACCCCCCACCCCAGCCCCAGCTGAAGTTATACCAGTGAATAGTGTTTGTTTTGCACAGGGAGCACAAGTCTCCTTCGACTTCCTGGAGCACTGGCAAGGGTCTGAGCTGAAGCACTGCATTAAACTGACTCTCTGTAATTAACAGCACTTCTTCAGTGTTTGTCAGAGCAAATGATTGGCAGCCTAAAAGAGGGCAAATTCACTAATGAAGAAATAAGCTCCACTCTAACAATGCTTTTCAGGTTACTAGGAAGTGGCACCAAATCTGCGTAACTGGAGGCTTGAAAGCTCCTGCAGCCTGTGTGCAGACACACAGAGGAAGAGCTGACATTTATGAAATTATTTCCTCATTTCTAGTAACATCATAAAGCTGATTGTATCTGGCTGTGATGTAATTTGGCTTGGCAGATCCAAAGAGACGGGCTCAGATTTGTACCTCGCTCCAGAAATGATGCAAACGCCCTGCACAGAAGAAAGATGCTATTTCCTGTAATTACTCACTGACAGATGCCTGCCTGGTGTTTTTCATGATTACTATTGTGAGAGAGGAACTGGCAAATCCTTGAAGTAACAGATACCAAAACACCTTTCCGAGCTGCTGCAAGGTACCAGGTGGCTCCACCGTGGGCTGTTGTAAAGGGCATTTCCTTCCAGTTTTTTCTCTTCCCTGCCTGTCCTGATTGTAACGTGTGAGAACAGCTCAGAAACACCCTCTGTTTTGACATCTATTTATAAACCTGCCAAGAGTGCACCAAATTGTCTTCTGGTTGGTTTGTCAGCTTCAAAAACCATAAACCACGTTAGTGTTGGTGTCAATACTGAACGTGACGAAGCAGTTTAGGAGCCTCGGTGGTGCAGGAGAGGAAGGGCTTCAACAATATTTCAGCAGCAAGATCTAAGGTCTCAAAGGCACCGAAGGGGATGTTTGGGGAAGTGAGTGGGGTTTACAGGGTTAGGACTGTACCCATAATGGGTGTTTTTGAGAGCTGTAGAGAGGAAGCATCTTTTCTGGTGACACTGTACTCATCTTCCCTCCTTCAGTCGATGTGCCCACAGACACTCTGCAGCCCAAACAAGATCTCTGACTTGGATTTCGTAAGTTTGCCCAAGTGGCTAGAGCACTCCAGTGTGATGTGCACATGACAGACTGCAGCCCTCCAGCTGCCTCAACCAGAGTAAAACCCTGATGGCAGCTCAGTTGGACCCCAGGGGAGCACCCTGCTCTGCTGCAGCATCTCTGGGACCGTTCTCTTACCTCTTCTGCTGCTGCTATTCTATTTTCCATTAGCCTGCATTAGTCAATAAGGAGCCCAGATGATGGCAGGGATTTGTAACACCTTCTATTTCCTATCTTTCATGTGCAGTGATGTCACTTCATTCAAAATTACAAGTTTGACTTGCTTTGCTTTGAGAGGAGTTGTGCGGAACTGGGGCTGAATGAGCTTGCAACACCGGGAATCAAGAGTGATCCAGTGGCTGCCCCTGCTGCCCGTTTGATCTCAGTCTTCTCCACCTGCATCCAAAACTGCAGCCCTGAAAAACCTCCTTGCAGCTGCCACAGGAACTCTGAGGGCTGTTAAACAATGCAGGGTTTTTTTTCTTCATTTTTTTTTTAATTCTTCACTTTCTTTGTGCTTAACCTAATGAACCTTCTCTGTCAGACATTGATGAGAACGGAAGGCTGAATATCAATGCTTAGCTGTCATCAATACGCAGCAGCTTGATCCTCCACCCAGAAAATGGCAAGGTGCTGGCATCAGCCTCCTTGGTACCTTGACACTTTGCACTGCTGCCTTCCAAGGATGCAGACAAGATGACGCAGTCCCCTGGAAGAGAGCTGGGATTGCTGAGATGGTTCTTGCTCCCGGTCCTCTGCAGTCCATCAGGAGCTACGGGGTAGACTGGAAGTTAGGAGAAGATATGAGGCACCTTCTTATGATGTTAGAAATACAGGATCACGACAAAACGATCAGGCAAATGATAAAAATTGTTTTATGGGAAGTGAGGGAAAACAGCTATATAAAATTAAATCAAAAAAGGTGAACATGAACCCTCCAGGAGGTTTTGAGCTCCCGGTGGGGATATCCCCAGTTCAGGATTGACTTCCCCTATCATTTTCTTTGAAAAATCTGCTCAGAAACCCTCCTGCCTCTAGTCTTTTTTCATATCCCTTTTTCTGGGGTAATTCCCCAGCAGCCTCAGCAGATAAAGAAATCTCAGCCCGTAGTGCCACAGCAGCTTTGTGTGGGTACAACATATGTTTGTCTTGATAAACAAGGTGTGGTTTGTCACCCAGAGACAGAGACTGCAAGCAAACACCAGGAAAAGCGGCACATAAGATCTTTGTTCTTGGAAGGCTGTCGGCCTTGCTGTAAAAAAAACATCTTAATCAGACCTTCAATCTAGAGAATAACATGACCTCTCTGTGATGAAGAAGAAGCTGGCTTAGGTGAAAGGAAAAGACAATTCTCAGAAAAAAAAAAACCAACAAAACAGCACAGCAAAAACCAACCCAAAAAAGAAGTATAAAAAGATGTTGTAAGAACAGCTCTAGTTTTCTGGGTCATCCTCAGCTGCTCACAAGCTGTTCCTGGCTCCAGCCCAAGAACCTTAGGAGGAGCAACACAACCTTGCTGATTGGACAGCGAAGAGGTTTTCACTTGACTAGCAACTTTGGTGAGGAATTTCCACAGAGCTGAGAATGAGTCTCCATCCGGGCTTGTATCAATCATGTTCCTCCTGCAAAATGAATCAGTCCTATTTCATTTTGCAGTGGAAATGACATCCCGAGTGGAGGACGGAGCAGGAAAATATAACCACACACAAGCGTTTCAACACCTCTGTAATTTGAAGGAAGGTTTTCTGGAGGTAGTAGGAGTTGGAAAATAAAGGCAGAGGAAGTTACTGCATTATAGTTAAACAAGGAGGCTGGTGTTGTCCCCAGGTTTACAATCCCTGTCTGCCTTTCATCCCCTCGACTCCTACGGTTAGATGTATGCACACTGCAAAAACCCACTTCACTTTAGTCCCTTTGAAAGTGCAGGGAACTCGTGGTCTCACTCAGGTGCTACCTGAAGAGTTTCTCACTTGTGCCCTTTTTGATGACATTGAGGATAATGGGCTTCTTAGGGTAAAGGTCCCTCAGAAACTGCACACGTTTGGGCTGAGCTTTTCAACACAGTGGTCTCTCACTGCAGGAGGCACACGTCGTATTCCTTGTTGCTGATGTTTTGCTTCCCCAGCTTGGCTCCATGGCAATTTGAAATCGCAGCGGTGGCTCTGCCAAGCAGACAGGAGCTTGCAGACTGCCTGTCCCTGCCCAGTACCCCCAGCACCCACCCCCTGCAGCTCCCCAGAGCCAGCCTCACGCTGCAAAGAGCCTCCAGAGCCCACATGCTGTGTGTGGAACCAGCTCTAGGCACGGGCTGGTGATGGTGATGAGGTTTTTTGGTGTGCAGCGTGCAGCGTAACCAATAGCTGCTGTTACTCAGAGTCAGCACTCCCTGTGCTTGGACTGCCACAGGGAAAAATTGAAGCCTCGTGTTCCTCCCGCCTGCCACGCACTGACAAAAACCACATCAAAGGCGTCTCTTTGCAAGATAGTGTGTCTGCCTGAAACCGCTGAGGATACAGGGGAGTGATGAAGTCAAAGGGCCTGATGATTTTACTCCTTCACCTCTTTGTCAGGTACTTTCCTCAGAGGAAATCATTCAGTTTCCTGTGTTTTTACTGTAAATTATGTGCTGCAAAGAGGAAAGGGAGAAAGAGACCAAGACAGACAGACAGATTAGGAGGGAAAAAAAAAAACCCAGCCCAGGGGTGGTTTCAGTACAGATAATCCCTTTCATTGCCACTTCTGTGGCTCCCTTTGCCTAAGGCATCCCCCTTCTTTACAGTTGTGCAGGAAGGGTTAAAAACAACAGCTAACCTGAAATCTTGTCCAGTGCTTAAACTGAAACTACTTTCAGGACTGAAAATGCTCATATTCTCCCCGCCCTTCCCCTGCCTCTTTACTTTTACTTAGTGCCTTGTCCTTGTGAGTTCTGTAACTGACAAAGAGCGAGGTGACATCATGTGAAAAAGACTATTTCTTGTCAGAGGTAGAGAAAAATTCCTGACTATGTCACTAGAGAGAGCAACCATTCACATTTAATCTCAAAGATTATTTCAATTTTTTTCATTAAACCAGTTGTGAAAGTCTCAGCTTTAGGGAGATTTGGGTCTTTCTTATTAATAAGCTGTTCTAGGTTTCCATGCAAATAGGATGCTGTTTGCAAAGATGCTGAGCCAAAAAAAACCAAACAACTATCCTTCCTAGAAAAAGGTTTTGAAGGGAAATTTTCAAGTAGCCCCTACAGAGATGTTTCAAATCCATTATGGCAGACCCAAGAAGTGGAACTGGCTGAGATAAACTGAAAAAAGCCAATAAATCATATTCTGAGTATGTCCACACCCTGAACCCTTTGACTTTGCCCTAGAAAATAAATGATAAAAAAAGAACTTAGACCCCTGAGATGCCAATTTCTATATGTTTTAAGTACAACCTATGTGCATCTTCTAACTTATACCAACCACCAGCCAGACCCCCTGGAAATAACACATCCCTCTGCAGTGCTGGCACATCAGGCAGAATAATTGCAGATGCTTTTTTTAATAAGAAGTTTGTTGGACCAATGATAAAGTGGCAGTGGCAGCTTGCTTTGGGCAGCAGCCTGTCAGCCCAAGGGGGTCTCCTCTCAAACCCTGTGTGTAAATACAGTCCAGCCATGGTCACACTTACAGATGTGTATAGCTGGGGGGAGGGTTAAAGAAGGGGATACTCTGGCATTTGTGATCTCCTCTGACCAGCCTGATCTTGGCTTTCCAAAGGCTTTCCATGCACTCGCAGCTCCAGCCTCTGCTCTGCACTCATCTCACTGAAACGGGTTAAGGTCCCTCAGCTACCAAAATGCCAGTGCCCTGCAGCAAAACCTCAATTCTCAGCCATGCTTCACCCCAAACTATCTCCCGTGTTCCAGACAGCTGTCATCTCAGTCGGCTATGGAGCTGTACACCGGTTCTTGCTGCTTCCACCCAGCAGCAGAAGAGCTACTCTTTGCTCCGAGGAAAAACAGGGATGCTCTGCGTGGAGTTGCAATGCTCTGTGCGTCCCGTATAGAGGGCAACACTCACACGTGCCCGTGCAGACAGAAGTGTGTGTGTATGTGCACAAGTGCCCTTTAGCTGCACTGCCATTATGCCATCTGACCCAGGGAAGAACTGAGATGGGAAAGTCCCCTGGTAAAACCCCACGTGCTGGAGGATGTAATCTCGTTTTGGGTGACGCATCCCTGGTCAGTTCTGCACCACCCCGCGCTGCAGTGCTGCAGGGTGCAGTGCCTTTACCCTGTTTCCATTCCTGTTCGCCTGGCACGGACTCGTGGGGCTGCTGAGGGTTTGTAGAGGTCCCTGTGCCCTGGCTGTGCCAAGGCAAAGTCTCTGCCCAGTAGCTCTGGGGGCTGGGTTACTGTCCTGCACCCTGCCAGTCTTCCTTCTTCTGGCAGTTTAAATGATGGCCCAAGTGCAGGGGAGCACTGCTGTCAGCTGCCAAATAGTTTCAGCCTTTAGTGAGTCAGCAGTGCTGCAGCAGGTGATACCTGCCTGTGTATGCACACACATTTGTGCATTCCCGTGCATCGCTGGAACCAGCCATGGCTGTGTACGTGTTTGCCCACAAATACCCACTTGTCACAAGGTTTGTGCACCAGAGTGTGTGTGTGTGTGT
>VWZY01013388.1:271550-290260 GCA_013399075.1 Chloroceryle aenea | reverse complement strand
AACCCTGCAAAGAGAGAATTTGCTTTTACTGCCTGTGTATATTTCCAGGTAGTCTATAAACAGAGATGGCCTTGCTCCTGTCTGTCTTGGCTGAAAGCTCTTGTGTAAGTTCTTTAACTATGCTCTGGCAGCTCCTACTCTTAGGTTGTATCCTGAATTACAGCCTTGTTCATTCGACCTCAGATCTGAGGTGTACATTTCACTGTAATAACTCCAGGGCTCCCTGGAGACATCAGGTGTACCGCAAGCTGTACACAGGAGAACTTCTCTGAGCTTCCATTTGGCTGGCAGCCTGGGCAGCTCCAAGGTCCGAGGGGCCAAAAACTGTCATTTGGACCAGACCTTGGTGTAACCTGCATCACTGCCTGGGGCTGTCAGGATTGTTGTGGCTTTTTACTACTATGTGCACGTGGAAAAATTGCTTACCTGGCAGTTGCCCACAATTATCTGTGTTCAGGGTTCCCACCTGAATTTGTGTTCTACGCTTCTTGTTCTGGCTGAAGTTAACATGGTAGAGAAGGGAAAACTAAGGAAACATCTGAGGGATTATTTCTGGCAGCTGGACAGATGAGTGTATCTATAAATCCTGAGAGTCTCTGGCAACAAAGGTGTGTAAGAGTGTTAGTAATAACAAAAACAATGTTAGAACGTTGTTGACTGCTTATGTCATTGTTTTGATTCTTCTCAAATTCTGCAGGTACTTAAGACTGCTAGAAATTATAGCATCTAACATTCCAGCCATTCCATCCAGTCTGTCGGCGCTCCACTGGCAATATCCAAAAAAATTCCCCATCAAGCAAAAGCATAAGTGATTCTGAAGCCATTCCCAGCATGCGTGTGCTGTTAACACGCTGTTGATCGAGGTCCTGAGCTGAGTCTGGCACCTCAAGTTGGTAACTCATGCAAAGCACCATTCTGAGCAGTGTGACCAGGGCTGTGGCTTGTCCTGTGAGGAGAGCTAATGGGCTGTGGGTGTTATTGTTACTGTTATTTTCTCTTGGGTTTATCATTTAATACTTCTCAGGTGAAGTACTTCACATCTAAGAGCTCTGGCAACATAGCGCACTAAGTTTCAAATATGATAATGAAGAAAAAATCATGCTAGAAATATTAGTAGTTAATTAAATTGTAACTAAAAGCTCTTCTATCCAGAAAAATAACACTTTGTATTGGTGCTGCACACTGTGATCTTAACCTTTGGGAAGATAACAAAGCTGAAAACCTGGCTCCTCCTGCAATCCCGTGCCCTTGAAGGAGTCGTTTAGTTAAATTCCTTAATATTTTTGCAGCTGTGGTTGTGGTTTATTAACTGATGCTGCCTTGAAGAAGAGCCCCTGTCTGCAGCAGTTTTCATTACTCATCTGTCAATACTTGCAGAGTGAAACAAATGGGGCTGGGTAGAGAGGTTTCTGCTCTTCTGTGGAAATGGTTTCTTTTTCTCCATCCCTGCTGTTTTACCCAAGGAGAGGGTAGAGAAGAGTTTTAATGGAGTACATGGTTATAATGTATTGGATAAGAAGGTCTGACCTGCTTTGTCAGGATTATTTTAAGCTATGATGTTTAGATTTTATTAAATGAACTAGAGGGAATTAAAAACATCTCTCCCAAAATATTCCCACTTGTACAGCTGTAAAATGCTCTTTATCCCAATCCACATCAGATGAACAATCTCCAGAATTTTATTTTTTTTTGCTTGTTAGGAGAAATTGAGTTTTGTTTGGTTTTGTTTATATATAGTCCTCAAAATTGAGAATCAGGTAAACCAAAATTACTACATTGCTGTATTTACTGATGTGAACTGCAGGTTACTGCCTTGGCTTCTGGGAGTTGTGCAGGAGGCAACTCACCTGCCTGGATTCTGGGATGGGTTTGCATGATAACTGCAAACGAATGGTACATCTTGGTTTGAAACCCCTGCAGAACAGGGATTTCTGCTCTGGGAGATGGAGCTCAGTCTCATGCTGGTACACAGTTTGGGTGACTGGAATGAGCTGCTTTCGCAGCATGTGAGCAGCCAGAATGAAATGCTTTGGTGGAACAGGGCAGGGCTGTAGCAGAAAGATGAGATATCAGAAGTAGTAGAGAAGGACTCGGGGTATTGACTCACTTGACCACATGCTTCTCTTGAGTTTCAGACTTGGCTGTGAGAAGTACTGACAGAGTAGCAGCCAGGCAAGTGTGCTTAGGAGTCAGAAGTCAGTGCTGACCCATTTTGTGCATGTGTGTTTTGGGGGCAATACCAGAGTCCTTACCTTCTTTTCCTGTTTTGAATTCTGGTTTTGCTAAGTTTTTATCCTATCCATGTTTCAAAAATCATGGTGGAGCAAACCCATACGCAGCAGTTTCCTGTGCACAGAGATGGAAAGAACAACGTCCCAGCCCAGTCAAGGTGATTCACAACTTGAAGCTTTGCTTTGTGCCTCTCTGCCTTGGCTGTGTGAAGTGTTGGTGAATCGGTGCCAGTTTCCTTAGTGCAGACCTGCCTTTTGTCATGGAGTTGCTATCAAATGTATTTTAAAAAGGCCTATCCTGTGGGAGACTATTCCGTGCTGCTGTGGCCTCCAGTGAGAGCGAAGGGCACCAAAACCTCTGCCAGACTGAGCTTTGAGTGGCTGCAAGCGGGAGGACCTAGTTTGGAGATAAAAACTGATTAGTGGATAATTCCCCTGGAATCTCGGCCTTAAAAGATGAATTGCAGATGGTTTTGGATGAGAGAGATATCAGGTTTAAAATGACAATCTTTCAGTAACCTGAATCTACTGACCTTATGTGGCACCACAGAAATCGTGTCAGCCGAGTAAGGACAGAAGGGAGGCTCGGTGGTGGTGTGCGGCCAGTGCCAGAGCTTCCTGCTTTGGTCTGACCCCTGTGCTCTATTTACCCGGTGCTTTGAAAGGTCTTTTGCTCCACAAGGTCAAGGAAAACTTCCAAAATACGGAGGAGAGCCATTGTAAACTCCCCAAGGGAGGGGGATTATTCTCTAATACAACTTCTGAAAACTACGTTCAGATGGGTTACACTTACTTGCCCATCTTTCACCGTTGCAAAGCTACCAGTACACGTGTGTTTGCCTAGCTTTGACTGGAAAGCTTGCAAAAAACAAGGCTGACACATTAAACCAAGTTAAGGACTATATGAACAAGCTCCGTGAATTAAACCCATCAGTTTTTTGCAGCTCTGCAGCTTATCAAATTACTCCAGTGAGAGTCTCTTTACAAATGCTTTTGTACTGTATCTATTGACTCATCCCTCTCAACACTTGCAGTAACATTTCAGTACTGTCTTACAAAGCCTGTGATTGAAACAAGGCTGTTCTTGGAATGGTTCATCAACAGATGCAATTAATACAATGATGTTTGTCTCGACAGCCCCTCTGACTGTGGCAGCATTGTAGGCAGCATCGCTGCGCGAGGGGATCTCTGTGGCTGCACTGTACAGGCAGATCACTCAGGGTTTGTATTCAGCACAAAGTCAACATGGAAAGAGTTTCAGACCTCTCCTTAGCTGGCAAACACTCTCACTGGCAATAGAAGGGATGTTAACAGAAGGGTAAATCATAATCTGCAGCACTTCTCATTTATTTACTGGCTGTAAAATGCTGGGATTTTGCTCTTTTAGTGGGCACCAGAAGTGTAAAAGGAATGCTCAGATGGATTTTCTTCTTGTGCGAGTCTGGGAAGGTGGAGAAGGAAATACGATTTGGACTCCGATCCTTATTCTTTGAGTAGAACAATGTCAGTCCCAGACCAGTGCTTCTCAGATGTGTTTTACCCTGGGAACTTGTATAAAACGTCTTCCTTTTCATCTATTTCATTTTTAGCTGTATAGAGGGTGTAACCATTGTTGAAGGGAGTGTCGGTGGCATGTAGCCAGTTGATATCTAAACCCCGTCATGAACTGTTTGAAAGAGAGTCTGATTTTCTGTATGGAGATATATTGATGACTTTCTTTCATGGCAGGAAGTACATGCTGACTCCAGCAGTTGCCAGAGCAGCTGTTCATTATGAGGAAGCCATGTGAAAAATCTTCTGAAAGCCTTAATATTAGTAGGAAGCAATCCGAGTTTAAATGATCAGCACCAAAGTGTCTTTAAGTTGTAGCAGGAACTGCTTTCTCATTTTCACTTGCTTGGAATTTTATATTGGAAGAAGTTTCTGGTTCTTATGGTATCAAAGTCTGTAAGATAGTTTACAGAGACGTGTTTAACTTCAGGCTAGTTAATATTTGTAAAGGCTTGTCTGGACACTCCCCAGACTCTTGCTCCAGGGTACACATTTAGTTGATTTATCCCATGTTGAGTTAATGTAGCAGTTTCTCTAAGTAGACATCTCAGCTGGCTCCATGGCTTTTAGCATTTTCTAGTGTTGTAGCACCAGTGCTACTCAGCCTGGCTTTCTACACAGACCAGTATTAGACAGGGCACACCCTTGAAATGCACTCGTATTCCCATCCTGAGTTTCCTAAGTGGTAAGTTGGGAATTTTTGTTGCAGTCTGTCTCTGGTTTTAATCACGGATCTGACTCCTGTTGAGACTGATACGTAGAATTCCACAGCTTTCCACCAAAAAGTTTGTTTTGAATCAATGTGGCATTTCAGAGAATTTCTCTAGTTGACATTTTCTGGAAAAGGAAACTGTTTTGGTCCAAACCTCTCTGATCAGTGATCAGTGCTGGCTGTGAGCAGCCGAGGAGATGCTGGGCTCCTCCAGGGCATGCGTGGCTGTAGCAGAACTTCTGACCTTTGGCTGAGAAATCATGGGAGTAAGCAAGTAGAACTGTGCTCCAAATGTGAACCTGTCTGGGAGCTGAGTATGCAGAGATAAACTGCCACTGGGGAAAACCCTTTCACCACTAGCTGATGTCTTATATGGGTGAACTCAGGGTAAACATTTCCTAACTCATCTGCTGAGATACTTCCAACCCCAGGTGTTATTTCTTCCTTTCTACGTTTGAGCTCTGTGTTTGAATCACTTGGCATTTCTCATTGTTCCTCGTGGTCTTTGATACCAGGATATGATTTCTTTGTCACTTCTCACTGTCATGTGTTTCTCTTAGTTTTCCTTTTCCTTTGACACGTAAACTCCTGTTGCCTGTAGTGCTTCCTGTGTCACAAGGTTTTGATTCAGCAGGGTTGTCCTGGAGTTGTATAGGGATGTGCCAGCAAATAGTGGCACGTATGTCACAGCAAAGGAACATAAATACACACCTTGCCCAAGCAGTAAAGCCGCTCTGGCTGCTGAATGTGGCTCTCAGGCCATGGCTCATGAGGGTGGGAGCAGTGGGAAATGTGGGATATTCTGGCTTATTTTGAGAACAAGATTCAATTTCCCTTGATGCAATGATTTCATGAATCAAAAAGGAACATGTGTAATGCTTAATGTTTATCTAGAGCTTTACATTTTTTAGAGTGTTGTGCAAGCATTTATTCTGTACTTTTGACTTAATGATGGGTGCTGATGGGAAGTGCTGCTGCAGTGAGGTGACAGTAGTGACCACAACTTCTGCCCTTGTTTCATTTACTGATATGATTTAATTTGTTACTTTGGGCAGATGACGTCTGCTTTTCCATAACCTCCTGTGGGCTTTTCAGTTTGTTGCTGGAGTGATCATATTTTTAGGACATTGAGGTAGTGAGAGTGGGTGACAGTAGTGCTGTGTAGGGGTGGCATCTCTCCGTTAGTGGGAAGATACAGGTAATGTTGTGTGCACAGAGCATGCCACCTAGAGGAACGGAACGGCCCGGCAAGGCTGTAGCCATGATCTGCTGGCAAAATTTAGGTGGCTGTGCAATGAGACCTACTCCAGGCAGTGCCTTTTGTGGCCCTGCCTCTAGTGTACATGCTCCAAGTCAAGTTTGAGAAGGACTGTGCTCAGCTAGTGTTCCATCAGCTTGTCTAAACAAACACTGCTCAACCTTTTGCATGATACTACTCTTCATGGTTTAGCCTCGTGGTTATGTTGATCCTACTCTTTCATGGAAGCTTAAAAATCTGAGATTAAGTTGTGGATCTTGCTTGATATTCTCTGGGAATTAGGGTGAAGAATCTAGTACAAGGTGTGACTTGATGGGCGAAGACTCTTCAAGCTCTGTGCTTTTTTTTTTGACTTGGATGTTGCAATTCCTTTTGTGGGAGACTAATAAATTTCCCAGAAGATTATCCTAATTTCCAGAGTCTTAAAGTCTGAGTTGTAATTAAGCACTTAATTTGATGAGGGTTTTTAGATGTGTTGCTCATCTACAGGCAGCTTGGGGAAATGCTTCCATCTTCAGCCCAGCTCCCCTTCTGGAGGTTCAAGCTCAGAAAGCTGGTCTATATTTAGAACCAGCAGAACTGCAGCCTGCCAGACAGGCCTCAGAAAATTGCTCTAAATCTATGCTTTCTAGGTAGGTTAAAGCCAAAACTGAAAGCAACCTGGCTTTTTTGAAGAAGTTGAGGTTAGGCAATTTTTCATTAACAAATGGGCAGTGGAAGATTTTAATAATACATTTTATTGCTTACGATTGTGTGGAGTTCCCCCCCTGCCACAAATAGCAGCAATCAGCACAGCAATTATTTTATTTGTTGATCAGCTAGAGACTCATAATCATCCAGAGAGTCAGGGAGCTGTGTTGTCAGCTAAGCACATGGCTTGACCAGAGGGTATCACCTCTTCAGGACAGGTATTTTTTTGATCCACATTGATGTGATAGGTGGCACAGTAAGATCAGAAACAATGATTTGGGCTCATAGGGTCTAATAAATAATAATGAGCAGAGGTTTTTTTTTTCTTTTGTGCTATTTCATGTTACGGCTTCTGGTTGTCTCAGATTAATCTTGTATCTGCTGCTAAACTTTCTCTCTGCTGTTTAAGTAAAACATCTTTTCTCCTCCTTCTGTCCCGTGCTTCAGTATCTGTGCTTAAAACCTCAGGAACAATCTTAAAGACTTTATTAAGCAGTGCCTTTGAACTGACCCCCATGTATTTTCAGCGAGACATTAGGATGGCCTTCCCATTTCCTTCTATTCTCAGTTGAAATTTTCCTGTCACGGAAACACACACACAAAAAAAAAGTTCAAAAAAAGTCAAGTTGTGGTTAGTCCTAGGCTAAACCAACCAGAGTAAAGCCAGCAGGGAGAGCATCCCACCGATGTCAGGATCGCCGTTCGCCATGGCCGGGTCTCCCGCGTGCGCTGGCCAGTCCTGCACTGAACAGCCCCATTCTGGGGCAGCCCCCGTGGCTCTCAACTTAATAGGAGCCTCTTTTTGCTGATAACTTGCTGGCCTGCGGGCTACTGGCAGCTGTTGTCCACTTGCTGCTAATTAAGAAAGCAGCATGAGCGATGGGGCTGGGGCTTGGAGAGACTGACCCCCCCTCTCCGCAGCAAAGCGTTTCAGCCTGATTAAAAAGAGTCTGACTGACGAGTGATGGCCCTTCCCTGTCTCCCCCTCCTCTGTCTGTTGAGGTTCTCTGTAGATGGCCCGTTTGCTATCAGCACTCCCACGTTAGGAGCTCTCTGTGTCTGTATTTTTCAGATCCTGTAACAATAAGCGATGTCAGAACAGATTTGGCACTGAAAAGATGGGCACGTGTGAAATTTAAGCCATTATAAAGCCACATATTTAACATGCAAAGCGTTGTGTGCATCTGTGCTCTTACTCAGAAATTCAAATGTAGGTCGTATTTTTTAAAATAAAATGACAAATCTTTTGCTGAAAATTGAGAACGAGCTACAAGAATCGAGGTCATTATGAATTAACAGCACTTACGTGGATGGACTGATGATTTCAAAGATTTTCCTTCTTTGTTAAAGGATTTTCTTTGTTTGTTTGGTTTCCTTGTTTTGGTTTTCCTTGTTTTGCAGCAGGGCCCAGTGGGTGACCTTTTGCGTGATACGGTTGTGCTGTGATTTTTATGATCCAGCAAGAGAATGGGCTTGAACTCTGGAATACCCTTTCTGGCCTGTGCTTCTGTGGAAGTAAAATGCTAGACTGAGGTTAAGATAATAAATTGTTGTGCTAATACACAACCAGAAGATGTGAATTCGAGTACGAGTGATGATAATTTGGTGGAAGCCTCCTCCCATAACACTGGTGCTCCCTGGAGCTGTTCGCCCCCAGGACTATTCTGCCTCTCTTCATTTCAGATTAGACCTCCAAAATTCAATCTGAATTCTTATCTGCAGTAAGTGGGCTCTGTGTAGCCCGCAGCATGCTTTGAAAGCAGTGTTATTTGCTCTCATATCTGGAATATAATTTCTTTTCTTCCTGTTGTGATTTTTCTCATGCTTGGCTGTTACCTTTTACCTTGGAGGTGATTGTTTCTTGGTACAGTGATCCAGAACAATTGGAGCTTCTCTTTAAAAGCACTGTGTATATATAGGAGTCAAAGGTTTATTTAAATAAATATTTTTAATAAATAATAAACAAAAAATCGCTGCCAGACTTGTCTCCTTAGGCATGTGGAAAGCCTTTAACAAACCATGTCTACCACTGTCTAACTGACCAGTAGGAACATATCTAGGGCAAGGAGGATGTTCTTTTGGCTGTATTTACTGGTACTCCCCTTGCATGCCCATTGTTTTGCTGCATGATCACTTTCTGAAAGAAGCCTTGGAGCATTTGACTTCAGCTTTTCAAATAAAGAAGTGGTTTCTAGTTGGAAGTTGAACAAGAGCGGCTGCTCTACCAGACAGGGTTATCATTTATTCACTTCAACACTTTCAATACTAAAACGGGAGGAAATGCAAAATGTAACATGCTTATAACTAACTGAAGTAGGCAGACTCCTTGGGATATGAGTGGTTCAGGGTGTGAAAGTGCTACAATGTCCTTGGGCAGCTTTCTGTTTTCACATGAGGAGAGCAGATGCTGACATGGTGCAAACAGCAGAGAAATCCTATTACTAAATTGGCCCTGAATCCCCAAGCTGTAGTCTGTAAATAAAGTGATTTATGGATATTATAGATGAAAACGGTGTTTCTTCTTTTCCTCCAAGCAAAATATTATTTCCAAGTAGATTATCTCATTATTAGACTTTGGTTTGGCTAGTAATTTTATAAAATAAGCCTGGTAGACTTAATGTTAGAAAATTAATGGGATAATTTCTCTCCTCGTATGAATTTATGGAGACTCCCCATCCCCGTCTGTCTTGTTGGGGAAGGCAATTAAGAATATGAGGGAGTGGTTTCTTGGATTGAAATGTTGAAAGTGACTGTAAGCATTCGTACTGTTGGAGCCAGAGAGCTCGTTAGGAATGGTGCAGTTGGTTAGACTGGGTCATTTGCTGTGAATATTGGTCACTTCTTTCACAGGAGCCTGATTATTGCTTGGACAGCTTTGTCAAACTGTTTACTCTGCTGCCTGCTGACTGGCAGTGCATTTCAAGCTGATTACAGGACTGTGATGTGGCCTCACCATCACAGTTAGTTCACTTGTCCCTAATGTCAGTCTCGGTGACATCCAGAACTGAGCTGCTGTCATCCAGGTAGGTCCTCCACCAATATTGACAGGTTTCTGCATTAATGTTTCATGTGACTGATGGCAAGTGTCACTTGCTCTGATTCCCCACCTCTTACCCATTTGTGCCATGAATTTCTGGCTGTGGAAAGTGGAAAAACCATCACACACAGGCACCAAGTGGGCAGTTGTGACATTAAAGGGGCAAAAGAAACTCTGCAAGTTCCTGTGCAAAATCTAGATGCCTGTTTGGTGCTTGGTTAGACTACTGTCTTCGTGCAAGCCTAGAGCTTTGCTTCTAGGCCTGCAGTTGACTTCCCCTCCAGTGGGTTTGTGAATGAGAAAGCACTTCAGTGGAGCTGGCCCTTCTTCATTGGGTTGTTCTGCATATGCAGACCCAGTTCTTAGCAGGAAAGCTGAGAATGGGAATTTCTTCTTTACAGTGGAAAATGTTTGGTTTACATTGCTGGAGGAACAGGTTTAGTTCCTCTGCTTTCCAGAATACCACAGGAGTCTTCTTTAAATAAATAAAAATGACAAAATAAAGTCACTCCTACCAGCTGGGAAAAAAAAGAAATCTATGCAAACAATTTTGAGAACAGGCTGCTGGATTGTAGGGAGAGTGACTACAAGAAGAAAAATCTCCTCCTTGGAGGTTTGTCATCTGCTTCTGTTCAACAGAGCTAGACTTTATCTTCTTATCTTGGAGAAACAGCTTCCCATATATACAAGAATTATCCCTAAATATCACCCTTTATTGACAGATTGGCTTCTGATTACAAGTGGACAGTCTTACTCCAAAGTGAAAAACTGTAGGAGGTTAAGTGGGTATAACATGTGTGAGTTTCCAACCTTCAACTTGATTTGAGTTCACTTTCCTGGGTGCAGAAGCCCTCTCATCATAAAGTCTGAGCTGTAGGTTTCTTGTGGCTTTGAGTGTTGGTTTGTTTTATCACGATAATGCTGGTATCTTAGAGTTTCAAGCAGTCTCCCTAGGGAAGTATAGATTCATACAGCTGCCAGAAAACCAGCTCAGCTCTTCACCTGCTCTGTTCTCGGCCAAGAAATGGTAAATTAACTTGACTGTACTTGAAGTATTCAAGTATTTGCTATTTATTTTCTTTTCATTCTCTTTGATAAGTGATTCGAATCGCTGTTGAAAAGGTCTTCTGTGAGGGGCATGTTTCAAAGTTTCCATATGAGTGGGTTCAGTTTCATCATTTCACATTTTGACTGCTGTATAGAATGTTGTTTTTCTATCAGCAGCAATCAGGCCGTTAGGGGTGTTTTGTACCCATGGCTTGTGTGTAATATCAGGATAGGCGTGGAAATGATGCTGTTTAAAGTCATACAGACGGTAGGAGCCTTGTGCAGAGATGCTCAGGACTCTCAGCACATTTGAATGAAGCAGGTTTTCCCAAATCAAATGCCTTTTCCAAGCTTTGATTGGGAGAGTTTTGCACTCTTTGCAATAGATACGTAACTGGTTTTCAGGTTAATGAAGAATGATGATATATTTTGTGTATTCAGACTTTCCTGACTGCAGAGTTGCCAAAAATGAAGCAGGAGAAAGATCTTCCATCTGTCATTCTTCTACAGAAATCAGCAGTTTAGAAGTAGATGTAGCTGAGTTTATTTGCTGACCTTCAGCATAGAGTTCATGAGTACACAGGTGAGAGGAAAAAAGGAAAAATTTATTTGTTTGGGAAGGGAAGCAAATTGATTTTGTTGTGTAAATTTCTAAACAGGGCAGAAAGGAAAGGGAAATTTCGCCAGAACGCATGCTAACGTGAGTGATGGCCAAGCTCAGATTGAAATCTGCTGGGGAAGTTGTGCAGGGAGAGTCCTGCTTGTGGGGAGCAGATGTTTGCTGAGGTCCTGCAGTATTCAGTCCTCTCCCCCTCCCAAACCACACGGATACTTCAGCACTCCAGCTCCTTTCCCTTCTTTTTCTTTTTTTCCTCACACCCCTGCCATGAGTTTTCCAGTAAGAGTAGAGAAAATAGAAAGGTCTGTGGAGACACCCCTATTTTTAATTTGTTATTTTTATTGCAGAGTCTCAGACATGTAATCTCTTAGGCATAAATATTTTTTAGCTCATGTGATATTAGACAGCAATTACTAAGCTGTGCTTTTTAACAAGGCTGTCACAAAGCTTAGTACTAGATTCTTATATTGCAAAATAATTATTAATAAACAGGGATCATAGGTACAGAGTCAATTCAGTGTTTGCAACATTATGGTTGTTTATTAGTTGAAAGATGGTTTCCAGCCTTACTTGTGGCTTTACTGTGGTGTAATTTGGGTTTTTTTGACTCATTGGCTGGACCCAGCTGAAGACACTCAAAACCCAACAGGGATGAAGCTCGTGCAGGGTGGTTGTACATTACCAACTGATAGTAGCAGGTTTGGGAGGTATTTACCCTTTTAATAATGGCACCAGGGGTATTTCATAAACATCTATGTCCTTCTGAACCCAACTGCTATGACATACTAAATCCACTGCAGAAATGAGTAAGTTACTGAATGTTTCTCATAGTGAAAGAGCATGAAGTTAATCACACTGAAGCCTTGACAAAGCACCAGGCTTGGCCTGGCCAAAGAGGCCGTGCTCTCCAGCCGTGATGGAGCGTGGCCTGACCCGACCCACAGCCCCCCCGGGGCTGCCAGGCCCAGCGCCGCGTGGCGGGAAGGCCTCCTGGAGCTGAAGTTTCTCATTACAGACCAGTTGCTGTTTTCCAGATGATCCCCCCCAAGCTCCTGAAGTGTTGCTCAGTGTACCACAGACTGAAATGACTATTGATTCACCTTTCGGGGCTGGATGGTGAGATAGACACGCATTGTGTGGCAGAGACTTAAAATACCTTGGGCAGCTGTGGTTTTGCTGCTTTGTCAAAACCAAATTAAATACTGTATGAAATAATTTCTTAATTATAGAATCCTAAGGCCTGTCTGCCACAGAATCTGAGTTTAAACCAGGCTTTTTTTCATGGAGTGGATCGTGGTCTTTGGATGCGTTCATATGGCACCCTGTGCCTCCCTGGATCTTGGGCAAGATCTGACTTTTGAAACCTTATGCTGTGCTCTGCTTGGGATGTGATCTGATAAGAGAAGGGGCTGTTAGTAAAGACCTCACTCAAGTAGCCGTTAATTCACCAAGATTTATTAGGTGATAGAAAAATTGTTTCAGGAGGATTGTAAAGAGATTCTGAGATGAGGTCCAGCTTTGCTTTTGGTAAAATACAGTCTCAGCTTAGTTCCCCTTCACTATCAGCCTGGGGTTGTATGTTAGGGTTGAAGGTATTTCTCCTTGAAATTCAGGCCAGCTTCCTGTATCAGTAAACTGGAAGCTCCTGAAAAAACAGGCACTGATTCTTAGTAGAGCCCACTTTTGGTAATTTCCATGATCAATAAAAGTATCTGTTTAAATACAGGGAGCCAGGGTGATAGAAGAAAGAGTGTTGTATGCCAGCAAAGAATGAAGCTCCAGAGAAGTCAGGTTCAGTTATCCCCTTGTAAGTGGGTTTCCAAACTTGTCACTGCATTAGGCTACATAATATTCTGAAATAGCTGGGGAATAGCTGCTTTTTCTTCAGCATTGCATTAACAGGTGAAATTCTGGTGACTTGTTTCCTTGCTACTGAATCCTCAGACCTTCAGAACACTCCATTGTGTTGCAGATGGCACAGATTCCTTCAGATTCCCCTCATGTTTCTGCCGACACTTGTACAGCTCTGCTAGGGTTTGCTTCCACAGAAGTTCCTTCTTCTGTATCTTTTCTAAGGTTTTTGTTTGGTTTTAAGTTGGGATTTACGGAGAAGACTGGGGAGAGCTGCAGGTGTTTGTAGCAGAATGCCTTCTGCTGTCTGGAGGAGCGATGTAACCAGGAGATTCTAATTCAGGCATGAGGATACAGGTTAAAATAGAAAGTTGTCACAAATAATTGTTTACTGCTAAAGTAACTTTTAACGTTTATGTGCAGTAGAGTGAAAGATGGACATCCCACGTAGACTCCGTAAGCTACCTCATGTTTCCTGCCATGATGGTCTGGGGATGTGCTAATCCTACCGCTAACAAAGACAAGGGCTCAGGTTTCCTTTCCCTCCTGGGCTGTTCAGTTCAATTAACATCTCGGTTTCCCCTCGCTGGAGGCACTGGTGTTTCAAATTGTGCTTATAGAAGAGTAAAATTTCCTACTGCCTGTAGGCAGGCAATAAAACTGCTGGTTTGGTTGCAGATCCTATCAGGTATAGAATGAGGTTTGGAACTGAGGGTATGGCCTGCACCTTCTTAACCCTTTATGTGAGCAGCACAACAATAATGAAAAAGCAGCTTCTGACCCGATTACATCAGAAATTTCACACCTTTGGTGCTGCTGTATCACTTCACACTGATGCTGGTCTGCGTGTGTGAAGATAGAGAGCTGGTCCTTTGGGGCAGCAGGGGCCGAGTACTTCAGCTGGGGGATTTGCAGAGCCCTGCTGCGATCCCTTGGTTGATCGAGTCAGCAGTGTTCGGGAGGTTGATGCTGGCCTGGCAGTGCCTCTCTAGGAGATCGTGAAATTCATTTCTCTTTCTCTTGCCGAGATGTGAGCCCCCGGCACGGTGCACTGGAGTTGTGCAGACATGTTTAATCTTAACCAAACCCAATATCTGCTTTTCAGCATCTGAGCCCTGAGGACACGGTGCTAGTCAGAACAGTGAGAAATGAGGCTTCCTTGCAGAGAAGTGAGCTCATCTCTTAACCTGCATGGAAAAGAGCTTACATCACACTCTCACCTGGACTGCTGCCCTTCATCTATGATACTTGCTAAAGAAGGAAATAAAATTAAGCATGTTTAAGCAAATGCTTTTCATGTTTTGATCTTATTTCTTGTGTTTAGCACAGAGGAGTGTGGGCGGTGGCTTTTGGGCAAGGTATAAGGTTCCTCCCAAGCCTCCTAGAAAAGAGGGGTTAGCTTTGCAAGTCAGCCTGAATGTGCAAAGAGTCTGTAATCAGAGGTCAAAAATAAAGATGACTATAATTAGTAATGTCCAAAGCAACTGGAAATTGTGTCAGGGAGATCCAAGCCAGCTTCTCTTTTTTTTCCATTGCCTAATGAATGAGAGCTGAGGTTACTCTCCAAGGAGGAAAGAGATGAGTTTTTCCTGTTCAAGACTGGTGCTGTGAGACAGATGCAAAGTCAAGACCCTCATTTACGACCTTGCTTTTCAGCTATTGAACCTGTAGGCAGGTTGTGAGCAATTAGGCTTTTCCCTAAAGCATCTAAAATATTGCTTTTCTGCTGGCTGTCCTGCAGAGTGCTAGTGACGACATTCTGTCACCTTGGAGATGGATAAACAGCTACAGCAACATCGGGTTATAATCTTTCAGGTCTGAGTTTCAAAGCTGACAGCCGTCTGACTGAAACCCAAGCCTAGCAAAGGTTTTTCAGCGTGGAAAGAGTCTAAATGCCCTCGAGTAAAATGAGAGGAGGGGAGAAAGACGTTAAGCGGGGCTCAGTGACAAGGCTTTCTGCTTGGCCATGGCAGTGGTGAATGAAATGAATTAGCTTTGGCTCAAGTGCTCCCTACAGCCCGGAGTGACTCAGGTAGTGTGCACGCACACTTGTGCCTGCAGGGCTTTATTTTTAGATGTCTGAATCACTGTCATGACTGTATCCTCAAAACGCCGCTAGACAAGTGGGGATGCCCACGGACCCCATATTAAGTCATGTTTAGTGAACAAAGAAATTCAACATATTTCCTCAGAACTGTCACAATTTCTGCATTCGGAGCTGTTTGCTGGAGGAATGCAGAGGCTATGCCTTGTAGCTGGATTATTTTTATTCCATTTAAAATGAAATGTTTAGTTAACAAACTCGGTGGGGGTTTTTTGTGTAGAGCAGGGTGAGCGCAGACCACAGCGGTCATGTTGATGTTGGAGGCGACTTGAGCCTCTTGTTGTTTTAGTGTTCCTGGCACAGGGGGAGTTTCGAGTCATGTTACCAGTGTTGTAATCCCATTAGTTCTCTTGGGCTCGCAGGGCTGTGCAAAATCAGTACTTAAATGGGAAATTACCAGAGACTCACCAGATGCCGCACAAAGGTTTGCTAGTGATTCGGTAAAGAGCAGCATTTCTGCTCGTGAGCTGGTATGGGACCAGTCTGCTGGAGCAGCTTTCTTTCAGATAAAGCAGAGTAAAAGTCCTGTCTGCTGTTTATCAAGAAATTCTAAGTCCTAAAGTCTCAGAGCTCACATTGGTGTGCTGGAGGAAACCGAACTTGGGTAGCAAAATTCTATTCCCTGAAATCCCTCTTTGTTCAATTAATGAACCTCTTCACTTCTCCCCCTCTTTTTTTTTTCCCCTCTCTCCTGTAAATCAGTTTGGTTGCATTGCTGAGGTTTTCAGGGACTCGAGGATTCCTGGTTTCTGCCTCTGCAAGGAGATTTCTCTCTTCTGAAACTTCAGGCTAAAAGAGGACTAGGAGGGAATCTGGGCAGCTGCTCTGAGCTTGCTGCTTGGTCTGGTGCATCTTCATCACAGCAGATTTGCTTCCGAATACGAAGCTGGAAGGAAGAAGAGCTGAGTCCTAATGCACTGTAAAATTAATGTTGTTGACTGACCCAATCCTTTTCGCTGCAGTCGAGAGACCTGGCTGAATTGATAAGTTGCCCTCTGTGCCTTCCAATTCCCTCACAAACACTGTGAGCTCTTTCCACACGAGGTTGCTGCAGCTGAAGATGCCTCGTTCGTGGTTGCTTAGAAAGAAAGAATGAAAGAAAAAAAAAAAAATCCAAAATAAAAATGTTCTCTCCGACAAATAAAAATGTTTGCTTCCTCTGGAGGCCTCAGAAGGCGGCATTAAAAATAATGAAGCCTGTGAGTCAGTGAGCAGTGCCTGGCCAGCTGAGGGAACTGAGCCTCCCTCTTCCAGAGAAGTTTGTGTGCTGTCATTGCACATCATTAATGCTCACTGGTTTATGCTCATTCACTGTAATGTTGCCAAAAAAGAAAAAGGGCAGTCGGTCTTTCCGCTCCGAAAAGCTGGCTGCTTCCATGGTGACGTGATGTTAAAGGAAAAGTTTCTGTAGCTCTCAAGAGTGATTGTTTGATTCTCCCACTGCCCTTCCTCCACCGTTTTCCTCTAAAACCTGGCGGCTCTCCAAGCAATTGGATTCCCTGGAGGGGGACTTGGAGCAGCTTACAAACAGCTCCACCTAAGGTACAAAGGTTAGGGTGGGCAAACTTCCTGATTGACACCAGTCCCTCCCTTTTTTTTTTTTTCCCTTTCTGGATCCCCTACTGGGACTTTTTGTGTTTGGTTGTTTCTGAATAAATTCTCTTTGCCGTTATCCCCTGAGACTGAAGCCAAGTTGAGAAAAGCAAACTCATGGAGATGGAAGTGCTGGGTTTGAGGCTTCTGTAGTGCCCGTGTGATGCAGCAGTCATGTGCTTGTATGTCTGAAAGTGATACTTTAATTCTGTTCTGTCACATTCTGCCTTTTCTGTATTCAGGATCCCAGCTCATCCTTTTGAGAACATCCACCATTGCACAAGTGCTGCCGATTAGGCTACTCTACATCCCCAGAACTTCTGGAGAAAGAGGGTGTGAAATGCAGCAGAAGGCTCTTTGCTGTGTAAAGCGAGAGCCGAGTTACACAGTGCAGGAGGGAAAGGGCCAAGAACATATCTGGTTTGGTCCTCATCTCTTTCTTCAGCCCTCCTTGAAAGCCTAGTGCTTCTTCTCCATCCTCATAGCTACACACTGGCAGCCTTGAGGTTTTTCTCACAGGACACAGTTGCCCTCCATCAGAAAATTATAAAAAATTCTTTCCAAAAGTGCCCGTGCGGTCGCCTTCTGTTGCCCACAGCCCACTGGTGAGCTTCCAGTCGTGCCTCTTGTGTGGGCTCTGCCACTCCTGTGGAGGAACTCGGCTGGTGAGAGAGGCTGAATTTCAGCTTAGAGCAACAGTTCTGCAAAGCTCAAAGGTTTCATTTTTTTTTCCTGTCATTTTTTTTTCCTGTGGCATGATCTGTGATTATCATAGGAAGTTCTCACGTGCCCATCTGTCCATCCCGAATCGCCTGTTCTCCTGCCTTTCTGACAGCAGATTTGGGGCTAGAGGAGCCCATCCCCTCTCTCTAGGTCCTGCACTGCAGCACCAGACAGACATCCTCAGCAGAGAGGTCGTTTTGAACTCTGGCTGGTTATGTTTTCCTTTTGCTTCAGAACTCTTAAAGTCCCTGTCAACCAGGGTTTAGCTGAAGCCTTGCAACTTGCCTTTTGTCTTCCAGAAATGATGGAGCTGAGCCCAAGGGAACAAATGCCATTTTAATGGGCATCGTTGTGTAACTCATTACATAAGTCACCTCTGCCTTCAAAGGACTTGTGGCATAAATGGCAGGAGCGGTTGATTAAAAATATGCACAATAGCTTCATTATGACATGGGGAGAAAAGCTGTCTGCTGTTATTTTTAATCTGATAGCTTTTAAATCTGTGCATCCAGCAGAGACCCAAATGGCCTTTAAAAAGAGAACCGTTTGTGGGATAAGATTTTTAGACTCCAATTTGTTCTTTCTAACAAGGCACAGTCAGTTGAAGCTGGAAAATGAACTGTAACCCTTCCTTAAGGCTTCGTGTCTTCTAGAGCTGCAGGGTTTTGGTGTGTGAACACATACAGGGTGAGAGAAGATGGAGGGTTTAGGTTTTCAGGTGAAGGAAAGAAAAGATACTGTATTTTGAAGTTGGGATTGATATTTTTTTTATTTAAAAAAAAGTTATTTTCAAGTTGTTTAGTATGATCCAGCACTAGACAAGTTGAACATTTGCCCATCACTACTGCTGGAGCCTGCCTGCCATTGAGCTGTGCCAGAGTGACAGAAACAGAACCAGGAGGTCGAGAGGCTGCTGGGGGGCTATTTCCCATCTCTGAAGCCCCCCATGTGCCAGTTACACACAGCCAGTGAGGACCCAGCAGCTGGAAAGTCTGCTGGGACTGAGCTCTGCAAAAGGCTGAACTTTCACTTTGACTGTGAAGAATTTGCTCCTGGGTTAGGTTGGTGGAATTCACCAGCAACTTCACTGCTGCCGGCGGACGTTGGGCTTTGACTTGCCGCCTTTTTCCTAAGCAGCCTAGTTTCTTTGCCCACAAGCACATAAGCTGATTTATCTGCCTTCCCTTGTACCTCTTAATCCTCCGCCGTTTAAAATCTGCACTTCTTTCCTCACCAGTTTTAGTTTTCTGTCAGCAGACTGGTGGGCAGCTCCGCTTTGCTGGAGCTGGTGGAG
>VWZY01013388.1:221147-271505 GCA_013399075.1 Chloroceryle aenea | reverse complement strand
GCCATGGCCTCCCCTGCTCGGCCGAGAGGGCTTGAGGGGTGCCAAAAAAATCCCTCTGGCCTCTGGCAGTGGGGCTGCTTGGAGCAGGAGCGTAATGTGAGCTTTCTGGTGTTGTGTGTGTGGTCGGACCCCAGACGCGTGCCGGCCGGGGGGAGATGAGCCTGAGAGCTGAGCGGGGCCATGACTCAACAGCTGGAGCGTGTTCAAGCACAACGGAGTGGGAGCCTCATTAATACAGGGATGGAATTAGCAATGAAACGAGTGACGTATTAAAACTTCCAGTCAGAGATCAAGAAACTCAAATCCATAGTAAAGTAATTTTGAAGGGTTTTTTTCCAGTTGTGTGCAGCAGCAGAGCATCCAGACAGATGAAATACGAGGGGATGGAAAGTCAGTGGTTCCTTTGAGACAGAAACACTTTGATACAACAGTATTTTTTTTTCCCCTCTTCCAGTTGAAATCACTCTGAGTTTGCTACCCTGCCTTTTCCCATTCATCTTATAAATATTTGGACACTGCACAGAAGTCAGTACAGGGTGCCCTCCTTCCATGCATCAGAAAAGAGAAAGGGAAGTTGAGAAAATCAGTGCTGAGCCTCCAGTTAAACACTGCCAGTTATTCATCAAGAAGAGGCAAGGGTAATACGATAGAACTGTTTCCAGCGGGCAGACTACCAACCTCGGAACAACATCAATGCTGCATTAAGGGGTTTGGTTGCTGTAGACAGGCAGGAAGGAGCAGAGGGACAAGGAGAAGTGGTTTGAGCACTGCCATGGCTCTGTTTTCTGCTTCTCTCTAGATGTTATCAAATGAAGTGATCTGTAAAGCTGTGCTGTGCTGTTTGAACTTTTAAACTGGGTGGACATAAGACATGTTAGATATTGAAATTGGGATATAGTGTAAAGAAAGTTACTTTCTCAAAGCAGACCAGTGTGATGGTCAGCAGGCCAGGTAAGGTCTTTCTCAGCTGTGCTTTTTGCAGGAGAGTTTCAGTCTTCATCTGTAAAAGCTGAGGTAAGTTAGCCCTTTGAGCCAGAACACCTTCCTGTTTCAGTGCAACTTCTCTGCTGCACCACTTCATCCAGAGCCATTGAAATGCAAATTCTGTTTATAACCCCCAAAAGATTTATCTGCTTGAAAACTATAAAGCCCATCGTGCCAAATGCTGCCTGTGGCATTCACTGAGTGGAATCACAGCAGCTCCACCGCTTGATCCCTGAGAATGGGGAGAGGGACCTGGGCCTGCAGTTGGATGGAGATGTTGTACTGGAGTCACTGCCCCACACCACCCCCTCTTTGTTTAGACAAATGGCTTCACCTTTGTGCCTGCTTCCCATCTGCAGACTAAGGTTAAGCCCCAACTGTTTAAGGATGAGAAAGGTGTGTTTATAATGTGCTTGAAACAAGAAAAGTGCTATTTTAAGTGCTAAGTGTAATTGAGTGTAAGAGAATGTTATTCTGTGACTCATTTGTTTAACTGCAAATGCATCAGAAACTTTATGAGCAGATGAGATCTGGAAAATGCTTGTTTTAGATGGAAATACATGGTAGGAAAAAGCTGCATTAATTGGTATCTTCAAAGCAAGACTTAGCAGAGCAGTTCAAACGACGTTTATTATTTTTGCAAATGTCAGCTGCTTAACTTCATTAGCACTATTTTAAGAAGTTCCTATTCTGCTCCAGCCACTTGTTCCTGTCCTCACTCTGTAGGTCTGTGTCCCCTCGGAACGTGGTGTGCAAATGATTCAGCGTTTGGTGTGACAGAAGGGTAAAGAGTGAAAAACAGTGGTTAGGTTGGTGGTGGGGAAGGGGATCTGCTGCCAGCAGAAGAGAAACTTTCTCTGCTGACATCTCCCTTTGGAAGTTCCTGACCACATGCATCCATTGCTTCAGCCATTCACATGCT
Organism: Chloroceryle aenea; assembly: GCA_013399075.1. NCBI lineage: Eukaryota > Metazoa > Chordata > Aves > Coraciiformes > Cerylidae > Chloroceryle > Chloroceryle aenea. The sequence goes on along the minus strand of VWZY01013388.1, from coordinate 269,599 downwards.
TGCCCCATAAAGATGGGTAGAGATGCCTGGTGGGAGGGAGAAAAGGAAATAGCAGTCTGATTAAATCTTTGTCCCTTCCAAATTTCTTGTCCCTACAAGACAAAACTACCACCATAAGCAACCAGCAGTGTTGCAGGTATTGAACATTTTCTTACTCAGCCCAGCAGTCTGGATCTCGCTGCAGCCCATGGAGGAGCCAGGCTCAATTTGTTAACTGCTGCCATTATTTCTCTGCAGATTAATTACGGTAATTGTTTGCCAGTGCTTGAAAAAGAAATTCAGAGCCGTGACTTCTCTTGGCAAGCGCGTGTACGTGTGCATGTATAGAAATTCTCCTATGGCCTACAAAAGAAATACAAATTATTTTTCTAAGGAGAGCGCAAGAGCAACATCAGGGCAGCCAAGACCACTTTTCAGTGGTGACCTTCAGCACCCTGTGGAGCCAGAGAGGTTTTAAAGGTTTGGAGATCCCCTTGGGGATGTAAAGCAGTGACGTAAATTGTCGCTAAGTTAGGGTGCCAGCTGCTGTAAGATTCTTCAGAGGCCAACTGATACGTCTGCATTTATCTGCAGCCATCAAGGATTTCAGTGCCTCCCTTCTCAGGGCATTAAATGGATACAAAGAAAACTTTGAAAAACATTTACTCCTGTAAGGGGAGAGCTGCTCTGCAGCCAGACTGGCTTAGAATCAGTGCTGATGCAGCTTCCATTAATAGGATGCCTGTGCAGTTCTGATCTAGAGGAGATAACTACCAGAGGAGTTTGGGCTCTGGCAAAGGTAGTAATAGCAAGATTTTAACGGGCTACCAGGAAACCCACGTTTAAAAAGAGACATCCCTTACGGGGAGGCAAGCAGAGGTTCCTTCCCTCGAGTTGTGGTTAGGTAATTTCTGGGTACGAGGAGCGGTGTTTGCGCCGCAGTGTGATATTTAGCTTCTGGGTGCTAGATTTGACTCAGCAGCCTTTTCTGCTCGCCGTCTGCATGCTAACAAGGTGGTGCAGCACTGCATGCGTGGGGTCTGTCAGGCTGACTCACTACAGCCAGTGCACTCTGTTCCCAAAGAGTCTAAAAGAAAAAGGAAACCTATGGCAAAGCTGCTTGCCATCCTTGGTAAGGTAGTTAAAGACAAGTTTGGTGTCTTCTGCTGAATTATCTGGGTCACTAGAGAGCAATTCAGGCCTTCATTTATTAAAGTGCTCTTTGCTCAAAATACATTATAAATTGCTCTCTCCAAGGCAGCTTAGTTTTATTGAGCTTTGTGGCTAAACAGATAAAAATAAATTGCAGTGGTAAGTCTGCATATGGTATGACAGAAAACCTTTGTGACTCCTGCTTTTAGATAGTCAAAAAATGATGAAAATGCAACTTTTAAAAGGGTTGAGCAGTTCTGTAATTAAGCTCCTCAATTACTGCTTACAGTTCCTCTGTTTTCTGTCTTTTTTTCTGGTACATTTGAAGTGAAATCCATTGCAGATGACAAGGCCTGGCACTTTCGTTTAGTTTATCCATGGAGCCCCGTTCAGAGGGGATGCTGCCAAGCGGGTAGCAATGGGCAGCCCGGGAAGGGCATTGTGCAGAGCTGTGTTTTCCCTTTGTGGAGCGGCTGCCGGTCCCACGTCCCGGGCAGAACCCTGGCTGCTGACCCCTGGCCAAGACACGGGCAGCAGCTCTGCTCTGCCAGAGCTCTCTGAACAAGTCATTTCATCCTCTGGACTGAGTTGCTCATCTGCACGAGAGGGACGATGATTACCTCCTTTGTAAAGTACTTTGGGATCTGCTGGAGATAAGTGCTTTTCAGAGAGGTGTTTTTCCTTTCCTCTCCAAGGCACTGAGCAGTAGCAATCCCACTGTTCCTGCCTTTGTGCTGCAGCGTTGCTGCCTCAGAAGGGAAGCAGGAAATGATGGTGACACTGTGGTTGGAAAAATATTAGAGAGCCACAATTTATTTCTTTTTTATCCCATTCCACTCAAGAAGTTTACATGGTTGCAGTGTCTTTCATGGGCTGGTTTTCCAGATAATGATGTTACACAATATCCCTGGTTTCAAGAAATTTACCCTAACCCAGCAATGCATTTTCTGTCTTTCTAGATTCCGAGCGTTCCCATCTCTCCTCGTTCACTATGAAGTTGAAGGGCAAGTTTCATTCACCAAAAATAAAGAGAACTCCTTCAAAGAAAGGGAAGCAAGCTGAGCTGACAGTGAAAACACCGGAGAAGTCAGCGAACAAAGTAAGCAGATGAAGGACAGGTTCTGTTAGTCTTGCTGGTTCCTAGCTTGCTGGTGCTCAGTTTATCAAAATCTGGTGTGTGACTTTGTCCTCTGCAGATCTTTCAGGGATCCTCAGGGTTATTTCATGGTTAGTTACAAACTGTACTGTGTAGTATAAAATAAGAACAGCCAAGGCATGTACTTCTCTTCGGAGAGCCTGATGAGACCTCCTGCCATAAGCATTTAAATATCTCATTATGGAATGTAGTGTATGGCCTGACACATCCTTCCCACATGCACACCCTGTAGTTACGTTTGAAGCTTTCAAATCACTGCCTGGGTTTGGGGTGTGATCCTTTTAAAAACCCCAAAACCCAGGCGAGCAAATCCTCGAAGCTGGTCCAAAGATGTGCTCAATCTCTGATGACATCAGCAGGGAGAGTCAAACAGATGTGTTCCAGCAGCTGCTGACTCCAGCACACCATTTCTCAGACCCTACATACTTCACGTCCTCTAAGAGCTGATGTCACCACTCCTTCCCATCCCAAACCTATCAGTGTTATCTCCTCTGCTGTTGTGACCTGATGATGTAGACTGGAGACTATCTCTGACAACACTGATGCAGTCAGTTTTCAAGTATAAATCTCAGCCAAAAAGTTAACAATGGTTGAGGTTATTTATGATAATTCAGAATCTTTCCCAGTTGGTGCTGAAAGTCTCATCCAACGTGCAGCACCAGACACATCAGCATTTTTGGATGATCTCTGCTGAGGATTGTGTGGTGTTACTGAGAGCAGGCAGCCAGATACAGTGACTTTATGCTGTGTGATTGAGTTTAATATCCAGAGAAGTCACTGCAGGGCTTGCTACCCCTATTCTGCACCATTGGGTGGGAGATGATCAAGCTTTTATTTCTCAGGCTGTAGGTTTTTTCCCCGTGAGGCTATGGATATGTTTTCTGGGGAGCCAAGCACTTTGCATTCCTGACTGCTATTAAAAATAAAATAAAATAAAAATTTCTTGAGCATACTCCTTGAAATCTTTAATTCCAACAACGTTTCAGGATGGTATATTGAGATAATTTAGAGGCCCTCCTTTAAGCTGAGATGTGACCAGAAATTAAATTAGAAAACAAAGAGCCCTTTTGAAAATGCTGTTCTGCAGCAAATATATATTAGAAAGTTAACAGAAGGCTTTGCTTTTCTTTCTTCCCTCTACAAAGCACTGCAAGAGGGTTTACTGCTAAGGCATGCTGAACGTGTAAACCCCTTTTTATGTACCAGTTGGGATTTTTTAATTGGAGAACAAAACACTTGCAATATTTTTTATTACTGTACATGATTAAGATGCATACATTTTAAAATGTGAAATATTGTTGGTTTATGGCTCATTCCTTATCTCTTCTAATAGCTACTATCCAACTAATCAATTAGTTGGATGTAGTCAGCTCATTTTCTTTGTGTGGAGGCAGTGGGGAAGAGGATATGCTTGGATTGTCACCAGGTTCTCTCACTGGAATACAGACATCAGTTGCCAAACAGGCGATTTTCTGTCAGAAGACACACTTGATAAAGCAAATATCATCCTTTCCTCCTTCTTAAGTACTTAAGATGCTATTTTTGTACTCTTGAAGTAGATAATCACTGTAGAGCAGAAATAGCAATACCAAAAATTAACTGTAAAATCACTACGTGTAACCTGAAGGTTCTGCTAAATCCATGCAGACATTTTCTCCTCTTCCCCTTCACACCTCCATGTGGGCAACATAGGGGGAAGTTTTCTTCAGAGTGTCCTCTTGTCCCCTGGACTCTTGTCTTTGATTCTTATCGTACAGCATATTGTAGGAACAGTAGTGTCCTTCAACACTGTATGCAAAGTTATAATAGGTTTTTCACTGCCAAAATGCTGGGAAAAAAGAGACTGTTCCAGCTTTTGTAATTGGGTGTGTTCTGTACAGCTCCCCGTAACCCTTTCTGGGTCAGCTGTACCTCATACTTGATGCATTTGGAGCAATTATTCAAGGGAAAACTTCAAGTACCATGCAAAAATATCTCTTATGTGCCAGGCAGGCAGGGGAGTGGAGAGGAGATGCTGAATGTTAAGTTTATCTCATTTAACACCCAAAAGGGAGACGGGTGAATCAAGTGATCCTGCTGCTTTAGCAGCTCCTGCAGTTCCCAATCTGGGGTAAAGAAACTGCTGGGGCAAGTTCACGTCAGCTGGGAGATGGAATGGGAGTGAGTCTGGTCCTCTCTGCCAGCCCAGAGATGTCCCACTGTGTGTTTCCTCTGGCTTTAGGGACACACTAAAACTTGTGGTGGAAAAGACTTGATATCATCAGTCTTGTGAGATGCAGACACTGGAATATAGAATGAGAACCATAGAATCCTAGAATTATTATGGTTGGAAAGGATCTCTAGGATCATCAAGTCCAACCTTCCTACACAGGTACAGGGGATACCCTTGGACCTCAGTAGGGGATTCATAAAAAGTGCTCTTAGGAAATGTCACCCAAAGAGCTAGCAGGGAAGTTGCCAAAATAAAGGGCAGTGTCCCAGACAGTGTCCGGTGGCTGGATTTGCATGTGCTCAGCGGAAGGATTTGTGTTTCCACTTGCCATTCTCAGCCCTGAACTCTCAGAGTCAAGCCCTCCCTCCTATGTGCCAGCAGAGTGTTTAAGCTATTAAGTCACAAGCCTTTCTACAGGAAACAGTTGTTGAATGAAACACATAAACAGCCATCAGAGCAGGAACTGCAATCCACATTTTTTCACTTCTGTTTGAGAGCTCTGACCGCTGGGCCATAGTTGTGCTCACTCAGGGAATGTCCAGGCTCTCTCATCCCTGAAATGCCTGAGCGTTTCAAATGAAGTGCAAGACTGATGGGAGGGACTGAGCCTCTCCATATCCTGGAATAAACTGCACAGTGGTGAGGACACATGCCTGAACTATGGGAAATGTCATTTTTGATATCGGGCAGTTGCCAGGATGTTCCCCAGCAGGGGAGTTTGGGGTGGCTGTGAGCTGCAGTCTGGGACTTGAGGTGCCTGGCAAGCAATATTGTCGGAAGTGGAAGCGGAGGCAGAGTTTGGGCACTTCCCAGAGGAGATGGAAAATGACAGGGTGGTTTGCAGATCTTGGATCGGGACTTGGACGTCTAAAGTTGGAGCTAGATAGAGCTTGGGACTCTAATCCTTTTATGCAGCTGGCCCCAAATTACTGACCAGTGCTGCCTATAAATTGTTCCTCCTAAAACCTGTAGGACTGCTGGTCTGATTTAGCAGACAAGCAGTGCTGTTGTGGCTGACAACAGCATGGGGAGCACACAAGACCACAATTCATTAATTCTTGAAGGTGAATTTACTGAGGAGATAGTGGATGAAACCTGGCTCTGCTAAGCTCTCTGCTCCTTTTCTAGCAGTGTTCAGTAGTTCATTTAAATCTCCCTTAGGAATGACTTGTGGCATTAAAAGTCCCCAAGGCTGGCATACTCTGGTAAACTTTTTAACAATATCCCTGTCCAGAATGCCATTAAGATATCATGAATCACTTCGGAGCTTCCTCCTCTAGTGTTGGTGGTGGCACGGAAGTTGGTGACCACAACTCAGCTTTGTTCCAGGGAATTGTTCCCTTCTGCAACATTCATTCACTGAGGCCAGAACTTCAATTTCCCAGTCCGTCCCCATGGAGAGTGTGCGAGTTCCCTTGCTCCAGCAGCATCACAAAATGGCCTGGACTGGAGTCTGGTCAGAAAGGAGTTTTTTGTGAATGCATAGGCACATGGAACTCAGCAGAATTATTCAGAATAATTTCTTGTCTGTTGTTGAAACTATCAGGGACAGGTGCAAAAATAGAGGCATCGTGTTTGGATCATCGTGAAGTTTGGAAGTTTTTCTGACTGTGATTTGTTTTTCCCTTTGACTGATCCATTGCTTTTACTGATTGGAAAGACCCTTTGACAGCAAGATGTGCTTGGGGTAAAGGATTTTGATCATTTTTGATCCATCAGAAGGGCAACTCTATCTAAAGCAGGAGTTGTTGCTTCCTTTCTTGCATTATCATTACTATCTGCACTCGGTAGTTTTTTTTCTTCACCCTCCCAGACTGGCTTCAAAGCAGTGCAGTGCCCTTCACATCACCAGTACTGTGAACCTTAATAACTGATCAAGATCAGCTTTCAGCTTGGAATGCATGTAATTCAGAAAGGTGAAGTCTGGTTGCAGTTTTGATCTGCCTGCTCTGTTAAAAGAGCAGCAATTCAGTTTAAAAGCGTTGGTGGCAGAAGGGGTTTTCTCCAGGCCTCATGGAACCTACCTCACTCGGTGCTGCCATACTTGAAGTTAAAGGAACCTTACCCTTAAATATCCTGAGGTTTTAACATCTCTGTCCCTTTTCCCTCCTCTTCAGAATGTGTCCTGGCTAGAGGAGAAGGAGAAGGAGGTCGTCAGCGCACTGCGCTACTTTAAGACAATTGTGGACAAAATGGCAATTGATAACAAAGTGTTGGAGATGCTGCCAGGCTCAGCAAGTAAAGTACTGGAAGCCATCCTACCCTTGGTGCAAACCGATCCACGCATCCAGCAAAGGTAAGGATCCTTTGGAACTCGGGCAGACCAGCAGGCTCCCAGCCTCTCTCCTGAAGAATGACATCGTGCAGGAGACGGGAATGCTGCAGTGGCTAATAAAGTGACTGCTATTTTTACTAATTATGTGAGAGTTTTCAAACACTATTTAAAAGCAGATTCCCTGCTGCGAAGAAGCCTGTGCTGCAGAAAGATAAAACAAATCAGGATGGTTCCAGAGAGGAGGAAGGGCTGATTCTTAGCAGACTCTGCTGTTTCTGCAATCCATGATGGTATCCTAGAAGCTAACAAATCCAATAGCTTTTACCTGAAAAGGAGTTTATCTTCAGAGTAATCCCTTTTTGTGTTCAGTTTATCCACTCTGCTGTTAGAGAAGTCTGAGCCTGCACTCTTAGCTGCTTTTTTTGATTTTACTGGATCAGATACAGAACAAAATAAACAGATGTACTTCAGTAGATTAACCAGTCCAAGTTCATTCCTGTGCTCTCTTAAGAGATTATTTATTTTATGTTTTAATAGATTATATATATTAAGTTTTAACCATTTAGGCAGTGGGTTTGAAGCCAGAAAAGAAGTAGAAATTTGCCAAAGCAAAGCTCAGCAGGGATTATAAGAATTTGTGGAATTCTCAAGCCACAGAGATATAGCTGCTGTTCCTCCTGTAGATGCTGGAGCAGTTGGTTTAGACAAAGCAAGCAAATATTGTTGAATTAATACACATGACCAAAATTAGCCCTGACAGAAAAAAAACCACAAAACTAGGCATGGAAATTCAAGTGTTTGGTTCCTGAAATCCTCTGAACTTTTTGCTGGTTCTACTTGTTTTCCATTGAGTATCCAAAATTTTTGTTTCAGGATGCTTAATTTGAGTTGCAGTGCAAGAAAGCTTTGTAGCTAAGACAGCAGGAGGGTGCCAAATATTTTTCAAATGGGTATTTTGTGTTTATTGCAAACAAAGATTTTGTGTTTGGCCCTACTGCATAGGGCAGGGTTGTACCTGACAGTACAAAATGAAGGAGGCAGAGGGTGAATCTGAGAGCTATGGCTGGGACAAGAGACACAATTAGATCAGATCTGTACAAAGAGCAAAAGCTGTTAGAATGTCCAGCTGATGTCATGGTGTTGGGTCATAGGCTGGACCTGATGATCTTGGAGGTCTATTCCAGCTTCAGAAACTCTGTGATTCTGTAATGGGAACATTCATCAGGCTTCTGGATACAGGCACAAAAGTTTCTTTGGTTGCTATCAGGTTTCCCACAGCCGTTAAATTCCTGACAAGCACCTGCTTTCACTTAATAAAGGAAAGAATGAACTTTCCCCTTATGCCAGGAGAACATGTAAAATGACAGCAAATATCTTTAGGATAGAACATGTCATCTTTATAGTAGTTTGCTTTGATTTGTGTATCCACTGGGTGTTCTCTGGGTGATCTTTCCTTCCTAGAATATATTTAGGAATAAATACCAACCAAGTGCTTCAGCAGCAGTATTTCAGACAGTTTTATTCCTCAAATTCCTTACACCCTTTCTCTTAGTAGTGAACTAATGCAACCTCAACAGCTGGATGCCCCTGTTTCCCCAGAGAGGCAGAATTCTCCTAGTCAGTAGGCAGTGGGGTCCTCTACAGAGTGCTCAGTCTCTGGAAATGGTGTGGTTTACAGCACAGATCCTTTCTCTAGGTTTTGCCTCATTCAGCCTCCCAGGCTAAAGAGATCTGGCATTCTCAGGAAGCCCCGTCCTGTGGTGCCTACCTGTGCACTTTATTTCTTTTGAGCAGTGGAAGGGCACAAAGGGGTGATTTTGATAGCAAATCCCCCTCAAGAAAAGTGAGCAAGATTTGTTTCAGTGTGGAAGAAAGCCCTACAATTATTATTGGACTTCTTTTTGCTGTAAGGGAATCATTTGCATCAAGGAAAAAAGTAATTAAATCTAGCACAAAATGGGCTTTCAATTACTGCCTCCTTAGAAGGAAGCAGACTGAAGATTAATGGCAAAGAAATCAAAGCCTTAGAAAGAGATGGGGGAGGGCCCTATTTAGGAAATATCTCCTACCAAGCTAATTTCATTTGAAATGAGAACAAATGGCAAGCAGCATGCTTTAAATAAAACCAAAAACAACCAACCCAAAACCAAAACAACCAAACAAAAAAGCCCTTGCTGTTGTTTGTATCCCCTAGTTGTAACTTCACAATAGCTCTTTCCCCAGTCCTGCAAACCTCATTCACCTAAATAATCTCATTGTAGCTTGTGGGCTTGATTCTCTTTGCACAGATAATGAAATTACTGGAGTTAAGCCAGTGTAAAATGGATCCCAAAGCGAAATGGGAAGATTTAGAACTTTTGTATCAGTAACGATTGCGAGATTGCCCCTTCTCTTATCTGTTTATGGTTTTGATGCAGTTTAGAATTGATTTAACTTTACAAAGAACTGTTGAAGCGTTGCCATCAGCAGTACTGTTAACACACCTTGGTTAGTAATGAAGTGATTTCAGAACCGCCAGGAAAATGCCTGTGAGCAAAGTTAACTGTTGTTACAGTTAGAGTTGTCATCCTTCCAAAAGTCTTTTTTTTTTCCCCCTTCAGAACAATAGCTTCGATTCTGTTTCTTATTAAAAACAAAATAAAGCAACACCCTTCCTCTTCCAAACCTAAAATTCATTCAGCTCAATTTCTGTAAAGAAGCAGGTTTTAATGACTTGTTTTCAGGCATTATAAACAGTGAGGAAACGATTTGTAAAGGAATGAATAGAGTCAGCTCGCAATTATCCAAGACATTTTTGGGGAGAGTTAAGAGGGAAATCATAAATAATACTGAAATAATATAACTTAGACTTAAATATAGAACTTGACTATTTACCTTTGAAGCTAAGGCATAGGACTGAGCTATAAATTAGAATGGAAAGCACATTCTTTTTAGCATGGTTGTGTTAACCTGCAGCCCAGAGAATTCATTCCGTTAGCTGAGGATGAACTGTTGGTTGTACTGTCATCCCTTCCAAAAGTCTACAACAGGAGAGCAACTGCAGCAGAGGAAAAACTCCTCCTTTGTCACTGGCTAAACACAAATTCTGAATGTCAGAGAGAGAAGGAGACCAATCACATTTTTACCAGTGTGAAATGCACTTGAAATCAAGCACTCTCACGACATTCGATCATCCAAGATTTCATTTTGTTCTTTTCTCTTCAACACTTTCCTCTCTCACCATCCAGTTCTGCCATCTCGTCCTGCTATAGCCGCGTCTACCAGAGTCTGGCCAATCTAATCCGCTGGTCTGATCAAGTGATGCTGGAAGGTGTGAATTCAGAAGACAAGGAGATGGTGACAACAGTAAAGGGTGTCATTAAAGCTGTTCTGGATGGAGTCAAGGTACATGAGGCAAATACTATAGATTATATTCCATGAAGTATATAATAGTGAATTTTGGAAGAGATCTAGCTGAAAGAGGTTTTTAAGTGCAGATAAAATGTAAAGATCTTATTCTTGCCTTCAGTAAACCACTGCTTCAGTCAAGTGCTCCTGGAATGACCCAGCTTGGAGTATTGGTTAAAGAGGAGCACACATGGTTTGGCTGTTAGTGTGCAGTACTGAAATGCTCGCCCTGGCCTGTGGATGAATTGGAAGGAGCCATAAATCTTTACTGAGCATTGTATCAGATTTTCAGCAAGTCATTCCCAGTCTTCCATGGAGATTAGAAGACAGACTTTGCATATTTTCTGTCCAGGCAAAATATACTGGAAATGCTTTCTGTCAATGCCCAAGGAGACTCAGACGCCAGCTCCATCTCTTAACATAAATTTCCAGGGATTGGTCAGTGCTACATCACCGCTTTCAGCAGTTGGATTAGGGTGTGGAGCAGGTGATGAGCTCAGCTCAGTTTTCTGGAGATTAATTTTACATAAGGAATGGCAATGTTTAACAGCAACCTTTGTATCCTTTGTGAGACCTGCTTACAGCGATCCCTCCCTGCCCCACCCAGGGAAAGCTGCTGGCTTTCCTTCTACCTCCCAGCAAGCTTTTTGGTACCCATTACTGCTGTTTCCCAGGCTTGTCTCTGTGCTGATGGCCGTGGAGGCTGCTCACTCAGCTGCCCTAGCACTGCACTTGGCAGTTTGCTTGACCTGGGCTCAAGGCACCAGCCGAGAGACTGTTGTATCTCCTGGGAATCTTACTTGGATAACTGTGGAGAAAGTTAAGCCTCTTTCAACAGCAGAGCTGAATCTTCAGGGGGAATGTTTAGGTCAAGTACAGAGGGGAAGTTGGGGTAGAGTTTTAAGAACTGCAGCAGGTGTTCCATCTGGATTAGTGGATCGGGAGCAGCGTCTTTTCACTGCACTAAAACTCAGCTGAGATTTTACTAACTGGAGCCAAATGCACAAATGAAGTGCATCTCCAAGGCTTTGGCTGTGGTATTTTCAGGAGTCTTGATGTGGTGCTTGCATGCTCTGCGTGTCTCTTTAACGTTACCCAAGCACAGATACTAAAACCTACTACTACTTATTGAGCCTTTTAAACAAACATCCCTGAAACAGAACATTTCCATCTCACCTAAAGAAGACAGATTTTCCAGGATTATTCTGCACAATATGCCCTTTTAACTTTAAGCTCCAGATTTGAAAAGGAAAGCCAGTCTTAAATTTGCACAGCAGGATAGAAAAAAAAAAAAAGAGTTTAGCCTCGAGTCCCAGATGCTGGTGCTGGTGGAATTCAGCAGCAATTTGCAGTATGTGAAAATCTGTGGAATCTGAACTGTAATACCCCAGCAAACAGTGAGGCAGTTCCCTCTGTTAGCACTCCATGAATCTGCACAATCCTGTGGAGAGCCGCGGTATCGCCAGATCCAGGATGGAGCTGTATAGTCCTGCTGCACGAGACTTGGACACCCACTGCCCTTTCACTTTAAGCCCTATTTAAACCTCTTCCAGGCTGCCCATGGGATGGGTGGAAGGGCTTGGATGCCCACGCCATGAGCCAGCCCAGCCAGGCGTGTCCATACAGTGCTAAGCCTGAGTGGCATGGCTATATCAGTCTCTACTTTGTTGTTAGACTAAAAGTTATTTTGGCTTTCCAGTTGGTGCTGGCTTATGTCTGGTCAGTTTGGAGCATGGTTAGAGCAGATGTGTGGCTGTCTGGGTCTAGGAGAACATCTCTGCCCATCAGGAGGTCAGCATTTGGAAGTGGCCTGCACTCATCTCTGCCTGCAGAGCAAGGAACAAGGTTTATTTTAGAAGGGCCAAGCTGCCTTTCAGATCTGGAAGCAGAACTGAGAAGCTGGACACTTCTCTCCTGTGGAGAGCCTTTTTTGTTTTTCTGGCAGATCATGCAAGATCCACTTCCACATTTCAGTGTTTACTTCCCCCTTTATTTTCAGAATTGAGCATCAAGGAGCCACTTGTTCACTTGTGTTACTTGCTGTTGTGATTGCAGGTTTTAGTGCCTTGCTAGGCATATATAAAAAGGGAAAATAAAAAAAAACACACCTTGTTTTGATTACGTAACTTCTTAAAAATCCATCTCATTTTGGAATTTCCAGCTTGCTGAAGTAGCATAAGTTTTTGGAGCAGCTTTAATTATTTCTAATTACTGCTGCAGGAATCTTTTTACTTGCTGATAAGGAATAGCATAATGTGCATCTGGCTCAGTTGTGTGCTGATTACTTCTATGTGTACACTAATGATCTTGCCTTGATTTTTAAATGCTAGTTCTTATTTTGGGTTTAGTGGAGAGCAGCAGAAGTCAGGGGCCAGGGATTCTGGTGATATTTGTCAAAGTTTAGAGGAAAAAGTGATCCTCTCAAGTATTGGCAGTCGGACGTTATCTTGGTGTCTCTGCTCAGAGGTGTTTGTTTCTTTTTTTCCACAGCCACAATGGTTTGAATCATTCTAAAGATACCTTTGAGCCCAGTCTGGTTTTCTCCCCTGCCGTAGCCTACACTCTCGTGTGGTGGACAAGTGGGTGTCCATTATAACTGGCAAAAGAGGAATTTGTGTTTATTTGTGGGCTAATTTCAGTATTTGTGTTACCACTGTAGTTCTGTGATTGAAAGGCCTTAATCATTTTACTTTTCTGTATAGTGCATAACACATTACCACAGCAGAGCTGATAGGTTGTCAAAAGCCCTGTCAGTCTCCAGCTCCTTTTTGCAGAGTATCTCCTTACAGGAGGACATGGACCTCCTGGGAGGTGTGTGCTGGCCAGGCTGGCCAGCCCTGGTCACCGTGGTGCTGTGCTTTTTCTCATCAGGGCACTTCTCAAAACACCCTGTTCCTCACCAGGGCTCTTGACTGTCCCAGGCAGGAACATCCCCACAGCATTAGCCTGCCTGGACATCTGCATGTGCTCTGTTTATGCTCTGTCTTCCTTCCCCACATGCGGGATTTTCCAGGACAGCTTCTGGACAGACAAGTCTTCTGATGTGGTTTTGGTTGTATGTTATTTCTGAGCACAAGCTGACATCAAGAATCCAGGTAGAACATCAAAACCAAAATCAGCTGTGGAGGTTCCTCTTGTTGTGCGTGTGATGAATGACCCGTGGGAGTTCAGCTTTAAATAGAGCCTTACATAAAAAAAAGTACAAGAACTAGAATATTTCCCTTCCTTGGAAGGACAATGACAGCAATTTTCCAGTTGCAGTTACTGCATTGAGAGAGCAATGACAGTTGTTTCCGAGCTCATCAGACATGGTCATGGAGCTGATACTGGATGATGACACTGAACTTCAGGCTGCTTTAAAAAAAAATAAATTAAAGATTGATCCCATGTAGTTTCCTTTGCATAATCTGCTGGGAAGCCAATACTGTCAGGAAGCCCTGCCAGCTCTGCAGCCTGCCTGCAAGAGGGCATGTGCTTGTATCTGGAGCAGATCTGTTTGTCAGCCTCAGACATCCATAAAATATTCTCTCCATCGTTCTGGCGTGAATGATTGCTTCTTTGACTGCTGGCAGACTTGTAGTTCAGGATTATCATGCCCTTATCTCTTTTATCCAGAGCCTTATCTGCCTCTAACAGATACACTGCAGTAGTTCCTTGAATGATTAAGACTTTCATTGCTAACATGTTAAACGATGGCTTCAGGGGAAGCAAGCCTTTTAATAAAGATGTTCACTGTTTGGTTTGTTGTTGGGCATCTTACAGAAAACTTGCTTTTTGCAACAAATACATACCTGTTTATGAAATATAAAGAATTTATTTAATTTTTTTACTGTCTAGGTGAAGTACTCCACTGTGTAAGACTTTATCTCCTTATGTTTACATATGTAAAGTCAGTTTGCTGTTATCTGAGGTGTTGTGGGGACTGGGACACATTTGTGATGATAGGGGAAAGAGGAAGCACAGCAAAAAAACACATAGGTGGCTTTGCACAGAATGCCCACAGGGCCAGGGTTTATGGCTAAACTACTGCTGGGTGCAGGCTGGTCCTCAGAAGCAGTGCTGCATCTTTTGCAGGGCTCTGTACCAGGCAGGGACACCCCGCTCAGCGCTCTCTGTGTTGGTGCCATTGTTAATCTATGACCTGGGTGACAAGAAGTTTAGAGCCATCACACCCCTGTCTGTCCTAGGATGTTTGAGTGCAACGTTCAGCAAATAACCACTATTCTCATTTTCTTCCCTCTATCCATCAGGAGCTGGTCAGACTCACAATTGAAAAGCAGGAGCATCCCTCTCCCACAAGCCCAGTTAAACCCAGTTTACCAGCATGTAAATCTGACAGGTGGGTCACTGACAAGAATGTCTTACGTGTTCAGGACTAACACAGAAGGGCTAATTTCTGGCTACAGATAGTCAAATGAAAGAATTCAGTTCTTCTTCAGAGAGCGCAGCACAGTGTTCTTTGTGTGGCCTCATCCATTAAAGAGAATGTGACAGGGAAGATACCAGAATCTGGCAATGAAACATCTTTTGGCCGTGACACATGCACATTGTATTCTGCATGGAATTCCACCTGCAGATGCAAATTCCACCTTCTGCTGTAGGTGTTTCTCATATTGCATATGATTTTAAAAAGTTATTAACTTGCCAGCGTGCTGCATTCCGACTGCATTCTGTCATCCACAATCTGCATTCTGCTTGTTGCAGCCCATCAGAACTTCCCCTTACAGACCGAGAAATGGAGATCCTTAACAAAACAACTAACATGACTCAATCCAGTGAGCTACTGACTGACTCCATGGATGAAGAAGTTGCACCTCCTAAACCCCCTCTGCCTAGCATTCGTGTGGCAGAAAACAGGTAAGAACACCAGTGGCTCTTCCCAGCTTGTTTTTAAAACAGGCTTGCAAAACGTGCGCAGGGGAGGTCGTGAGGAAGGTTAGTGATGCCTCTGAATTTCCAGTCCTCCTGAGTAATTTTTCCCTGCTCCTGGACTCTGTTGATGACTCTGTGTTCTCTCTTGTCTTGTTTTGAGCTGTACCCTCCATTAGCAGCGTTTTGCTTTCCTTGTTTTTTGAGGATAGTGCCATGCCCTGAGGTCCACACATGAGAGGCACCACATAGATCTCTATCAACCTTATTTAATACTAAGTGAACACCTCACGGTGTCTTGTGCTGTTGTATCCAGCAGGAAACATCCTCTGAACCCCAGCAGGCAGTTATCAAGCTGTCCTACACACCCAGCTTGTTCTGCATAGCATAACAGCCTAAGAGTGAAAGGAGCCAGTAGCACGTGAAAAAAATCTTTGACTTGGTTGTTTTTACCCCGTTCTGCGAGTAACCACATGAAAGTTTCAACATTCTATTTTGAGAAGGAAGAGAAAAACCCCAGTTTGCAGGGTTTTGGTGTGTGTGTGTATGATGTTTTTCTTTGCTAGTACTGGTGGTAGTGGATGGTGTGAAAAATATATGTCATGCTCATTTGAAAATGCAGCATCAAGGGCTGTGGCTGGCAAAAAGAATCACACTTCTGTGTATTTTATGAATTCTCATGGGTTATGTAAAAATTTCCTGGTATTTTCCAGGAAGAGAATATGTGTGCTCTTGGGAACCTGGCAGGCTTGACGATTACCAGAATTATGTGTCATTAGAAGTAAAAGCTACAAGTACAGTGGCTAAAATCTCACTGGTTACTGCTGATAGTGTATCTGAAATAGATTCACACCAAAACATGGGCCCTCGAAGTACACGTGGGGAGAGCAACGCTCAACGTCTTGTTCCCTGGAGTTCACCAGGAGAGTAAAAGGGCAGAAGAGTATTTTTCCTATCCTGTAAATTTTTGAAACTTTGAACATTTTTCAAACCTGGAAGATTTGAGGAGGAGGGAATTCTGTGAATGGAAGCAATATTTGGGTCAAACAAAACACTGAGTTGGGTTTTTCACCACTTTTATCAGGAAATAATTACCGTGCCAGTTAGCTCCATTAGAAATAATTTTTGAAACGACAGTTGGTTTTGTTTGAGAAATACCAACATTTTTTCCAGCCTTAGAAAAATAAAACACTGAGCAGGAGCTTACCTGTGAGAGCATTCTTAAATTGGTATTTGTTAGAGGATCCACTTTGCTGAAGAGCTCCTGGCCGGCTTTGGACAAGAACCTGTGAGCTTTACACTTGGCAAGTCCAAGGCTTTCTGGAAGACAAGCTTGTGATGCTTTTAAAAGTCTTTTTGTTGGCAGAGTAATGGAAACATGGATGCCTGTTGTTTCTTGCAGCCCTCCACCAGCATTGCCCCCTAAAAAACGGCAGTCGGCACCGTCCCCAACCAGAGTGGCAGTTGTGGCCCCCATGAGTCGAGCCACCAGTGGGTCCAGTTTACCTGTTGGAATCAACAGACAGGTAATGGCATCAAAACAGAAAGTGAAGGGAAACGTGCTGTGAACTGTAGCAAAAGCTCAGAGAGATGCTGTGACCTGCAGCCAGGCAGTTCCTGTGCGCCTCTGCTCGTCCCAAACAGCCTTGTACCCAAGAGTTCCAGAGCAGGAGGTGTAGTGGGGGGAACATCAGTAGAGTAAATCATGTGAACAGCTTATTTTATTTTATTTTTATGATGGTGTTGGATTTAATTAACAGATTGCTTCAAACTTTGTTGCCTTGAACTGTAGCAGAGTGGGACAGTGGGAGCAGTTGTGTGTTGCTGTGTGGATAGATGGGAGCAGCCAGCTGAGCTTACTGAGGTCTGACCATGGTTTACTTGCAGGCCAAGGGAGCATGTGGCATGTTGAGATCAGAAGCCCATCTTCATCCAGTCACCATTTAAACCATCTTTTAACCCACGCAGTAGTTTAACCATCTGTTCTGGCCATTGCTGATCCTTTGGGAAAACTTGTAAATTTTCTGGTAGAGTAACAGAAAAGTTGGGACTCTGCATGTTAATCATGTTCCATCACTCGTGCTAGTCTGGGGTTTATGAGGCTGTGAATAGCTGAGTTAGCTTTACACATTCAGCAGCTTACTAACTCAGCAGTGAGAACCTGAATCATACTAAATTGCACCAAAATCAGATCTTGTCCTCATCCCCAAAGCCTCAGCTCTGGCTTAGGGAGCCTCTGCAGTCGTTTGGCTGACCCAGATAGAGCTGTGGCAGTTCCTCAGTTCCCAGTACAGTCCCAGTTGGGTTGTTTCGCAGGAGTGGGAATAATCGAGGGGTTCATTCATAGGCTGGTAAGTTTGAGGTAATTTCCAAAATAGGAATGTAGCCATAGGCACAGAAGTTGTATCCCACTAGAGATTATTTTCCCTGTGCATGCACCTAAGCTAAGCAAATATTTGCTGAAGCCCCAGTTATTTAATGAGAAAATTTGCAGCCTGGTTACTGAGTGTCAGCATCTCGACAAGCAGGCACTGGACGTGTGTAGTGGTGAGGAACTCAGTCATCTTCTCAGCAGCTGTGACGTCCAGTGTGGGTCACAGCACACTGTGCCTGGAATAGGGAACACACAGCTCCCTGGAACAGGCAGTTTCCCAGATCAGAGGTATTCTGTGGTCCTGATGAGCTTGTCTAACTAAAGAGGGTTAGCAGCACTGAGCCTCTCCCCTCCTGGCTTTCTTAATGCAGCTGGAGATGTTTGCTTCTTGAGCTGCATCTTGCTTGCTGGCGAGCTGTCAGCAGTCACCCTGATTTGATTTAATTCTTTTTGCTTAAGGATTTTGATGTCGACTGCTATGCCCAGAGAAGGTTGTCAGGTGGAAGCCACTCCTATGGGGGAGAATCTCCTCGCCTCTCACCATGCAGCAGCATAGGCAAACTCAGCAAGTCTGATGAGCAACTCTCTTCTCTGGACCGTGACAGTGGTCAGTGCTCCCGCAACACAAGCTGTGAAACGTTAGGTAAGTGGGGGGCTGGGGGTGTCCAGGGCCACTGGAGGAGCCCCCTTTGCTCTCATTTGGGAGCTGTCATAGCTGTGATGCAGAAGTAAATGGAATGTGCTTGCAACTGTCATCTTGTAGGAGCTGCAGGTGGCTCTGTGCAGAATTATATTCTGTTGGATAGGAAAAAGCCCAGGGGAATGTGTTTCCCCAGCTAGAGATGATTGTGTTCAAACTCAATTCAGCTCTCAAGTGGAATGTTGTGTTGATTTCAACCTTGTCTGCAGAAATGACAGTCCTGGTAGACCACAGTGATGCTGTTTCTAGGTGTTAGGAAAGAAAACAAACATCTGAATGTGAAATGTAAATAATCTCTGCAATGATCTACCTGTTGTTGTAGTATTATTATGTCTTTGCTAGTGTAAATCAATAATGGCAAGAGTTTTGTTAAAGCTGGATGTTACAGGAGGTGTAGCAAGATGGTCTCTGCTGCAAGGAAGTACCACTGATTAAATGAACTGATTAATTAGCTGATGGAATGGGAGGGGAGGAATTGAGAAGGGCTAAACAGGAAAAGAGAGAAACTCATGCATCATTCTCCTGTCTCCTCTGTTTAACCAGATCAATCGGATCACTATGATCCAGACTATGAATTCCTGCAGCAGGACCTCTCCAACGCTGATCAGATACCTCAGCAGGTGCCAGGTATCCTCAGCCCATTGCCAGAATCTTTGGGGGAGTCTGGCTCCCCTTTCCATGGACATGCTTTCCAGCTCCCACAAGGCAGCTCTTCTCCACTGGAATTCTGCAGCCTCTCAGGAGCAGCACAGGCAACAGAGACTCCTCCAGCTTTGCCAGAAAAGAAGAGGAGGAGTGCAGCCTCTCAGACTGCAGATAACTCCGGCTGCAGGGTGTCCTATGAGAGGCATCCTTCCCAATACGATAACATCTCAGAGGATGACCTGCAGAATGCAGTGTCTGTCCCATCAGTACCCTTCACGCCCTTTGCTGCTGTTTTGCCTTTCCAGCAAGGAAACTCTTCAGCACCCGTCGAATTCATTGCTGACTTCGCTGCTCCAGATTCTAACAGTGACCCAGAGAAGCCACCACCTCTGCCAGAGAAGAAAAACAAACACAGTAAGCAAGTTCTTCTACCTTTCCCTTTCCTTGCAGTTGTCATGCTTCTGATGACCACTAAATATGGATGACCCCCAAGGTAATGCCCTTGCTTACATGAGGCTGAGTGTCAAAGGCACAGAAGGGAATGTCAGTCCTTTGGCATACAGGGTGTGACTCTTACAGGCAGGAATGATCCAGGCCCAGGAGAGTTGGCATCATGCAGCATCTCCATTACTATTGTGAGACCACTTACTTCTCTGCTTGCCCGAGTGTGAATCTCTGAGGCACTCTGCCTAGCCGATCTTCCTGGTTTATCCTCCCTTTTAATGTCCATTCCTCCCCCCTGCCCCCCTTTTATGAATGTTTTCCCACTGCAGAAAGGAATTGGGTACTCTCCAAGAGCTCAGAGAAAGGGCTGCTTCTCTCTCCAAAACCGAGCAGTGCCAGAGTAGTTAGCTGGTAATTGGAACATAGTCACCCTCATAACCGTGCAAGACAAGACTATTAACCTAGCACCCAGTACTGCTGCCTTGCTACAGGATCTCATTTCCTCTGGATGCCTAAGAATTTCCCACATCGTTAAAATGAGCAGCCTGGAAATGCAGAGGCTCGACTCCCCGGCCAGACTCCTGGCACGCCAGCTCCGACTGCGACTCGGGTTCCGATTTCCTTAAAGTTGAAAACATGGGAAACCTCTTGCCAGAAAAGCAGCCATACTGACCGTGCCAGGGAGGGCTGGGTGCAGTGTAGTGAGGTGCAGCAGATGTTAGTTGAATAGTCACTGGCTTTGCAGCGTGTGTTGCACGAGGAGGCAGCGTGTACAGGAGCTGGATCACCAGTGTTTCACTGTGTGGCTGGCAGCCCGAGTTGGGAGCTGACTGGAAAGTGCTGAGCTGGCTGCCAGACTCATTTCTGCACTTTATGGCCTTTTCACTGAGAACAAGGTAGAAATGAGATGGGCGTGTTGTGCAGCAGGGCCAGTGTTGTGTCCTGCCCTGTGGCACTCTACTGTGCCAGGCACTGTTTATTAAAAAGTGCATTGGGTAAAAGCATTTCCATTATCCCTGAGTGACCAGTCCACACATGGAACCCTCTGGGGTTGACCCACCTGAAAGTGAGGGGTGTCTTGTACTTGTGTCCCCATACTCAGGAAGTCACCTTTGTCCCTCTCTGGTAAGCAAGCAGTTAAAAGATTCTGAAAGCAGCTAAAAAGGACCTCAGATGTTTGTTTGTAGGCAACAAAAAGGAAACAAATGTTGGCACTGTGCATAGCCCAGGCTGTTTGTAATGGCTCGAGCTGTCGAGAATAACTCGCCTGCAGTACCAGCTGCAAGGGGCTGTGATACAGAGACTCCATCCTGCAGGATCAGGTCCTTTCAGGCTCTGCTTATTGGTACTGAGGGCTGGGCCCAGGTGGTTTTACACCACGCAGACTGGGATGGATGCAGGGAAATGCACCTCTGGACACGTAGGCAGCTTCAGAGGGAGACTCCTGGGTGAATCTTGGGTAAGAGGTGATTTCACGGTTGAAAGAGTGACCAGAGCTGTTTGCTTTTCTCTTCCAACCCCATGTCTTTGTTCTCTGTTATCGTATGAGCTGTCAAGCAGTTACTTAAAAACAATTAACCTCAGTACCAAGGCCTTGTATGTGAATTTTCTTTGATGCTAGAATGGAGTTAATTGTCATCTGTCATCTGGCACTATCAGAAGCTTTTGGAGTATTGATCAGCTTGCATTTGACAGGAAAGGTAGGAGCTGGAGCTGTTGCCTGATGTGTTGTCAGCTCTGATGGTTTGATAAAGCATCCTTGCTGCAAAGCTTCTAGTAGTATTTGGGCTGATACCTGACCTCTGTGGATGTTTTAATTGCATTCATGTGACACTGAGAACTTGGTTTAAATTGTCTTTACTCCACAGTGTATCGCACCGCAGATCTGTGGTTGTTAGTTTTACTTTTCTTTTCAACATTAAAAGGGCAGTAAGACATTACTCAGGCTGTATGGTAGCACTGAGGATTTGGGTTTTTTTTTTGCCTGGAGGCTGCTGCATGCAGATATTCTTGTGTAATCACATAGGCTGGGCATCCACAGCCCCCAAAAGCTCCTGGGATCCTAAGGAGATGCATTAATTTATTTAAAAGATGTAGTGCTCACAGAGCTGGGACTTGGTTGTAGTCCCTTTGTTGTGGGTCATCTTTTGGTAGTTGGCAGGAAGTGTTGCTGCAGAGACTTTGATGGTCTTTTTATTGGTAATACACAGCAAACCCTGCTTAACAGCATGTGTTGCTGTGAGCTGTGCTCAGAGGGACCTCCAAGAGTTGACTTCTGTATAATTTAAACAGAGGAGTGATAAGGCTTTTAGTCTGGCATGAAATTATTGTTAATTTATTGTGCCATGAGAGTACATGTTACTCTACTAAGGGCAAATTACCCCAGACTTCTGCTTGAGCGCCAGCATCATGCTGTACGAGCCACAGACATGGGGCAGCTTCTGCCATGAAGAGCCCAGGGTCAGAAATAACGAGATCCTCCCCCCAAACAGCTTGGAAAATAGTGGTGAGGCCCTTATTCATGTCTCCCTCCCTGTCAGGAGGAACAAAACGCAGCCTGATGCCCTGTAAGCAGCTGGTATTTAACTGCAGGAACCACGCTGAGGGCAGACTGGGCTTAGCCAGCGGATAATGTGAGCTCTTGGAAAAACAGCTCTCCTCCCAGAGGTGACAGCAAAGCCCGGCTCGTTTGACCTTGACTTCTCCAGTCAGTTGATGTGCAGGATAGCTTAAGAATTTCCATTATTTTGGCTCTTGCCCGTGCACACAAATCTGCTGCGCTGGTGCAGGGCGGGTTGGAACACAGGCTGCTGACCCAGTGCCAGGAGTGGGGCCAGAGCTCCAGCGAGCCGTCCCCATCTGACGCTGCCGTGCCTCCCCTGCGTTGCAGATGCACCTCAGCCCTGATCATCTTCCAGCGGTTCCTTGCAGCCTCCAGCAGCCACTGGTCCGAGGGTCTTTTCCTGACAAGAGGTCGCTTGTCACTTTCTCTGCTCTCTGGCAGTCGAGTGCCGGTTCCAGAGCTGGCAGCTGCTCTCCCTGGCTGCACAGCGAGCTGGCTCGGGCGCTGCTGGCGCTCTCTGAGCAATACCTGGGACTTCTACCGTGGAGCAGAACTGGTGTGTGCTAGAAATCCCTGAGCAGCTTTAGCTCCTTCAAAAATGACAGCCAAGGTGCTGCAGGCAGACTGCTGGGAAGGTGTTCCTAGCCTCCGTCTGAGATTTTTATGTTGCTTTTTTTAAATTTTATTTCAAATCTTTTCTGCCTGGGTTCAGAACTGACATAAGCTGGGCATGTGGAGGGAGAGGTTTCTCTCTCACGCCTCCCTTCTCTCCCGGGATGCTGACTTGAGACTGTGTCACTCCACCCCAGCTGCTCACCGTGGAGGTTGCAGCCCCCAGCCCTCCCTCTGCACAGAGTCACTGCAGGGTGTGCAGCCTGATCTGAGCTGGTGATGTAATTTCCCATCTGCTTTTTAAATTTCTGCCTTGATAAAAACCGCAGCAGAGAGGGGAAGGGATGGAGGGAGGGGGGAGAGAGAAGACCCTTCGCAAACAGTGATCTCAGCAGCAGGCCTGCTTCCTTATTCTCCTGGTCAAGATTGGCAGCTTTTTAGTGATGCCCATTTTAATTTGCACTCTGCAGTCTGTACTCCTGAGCCAGCTTCATATTTCACCATCCAAACTGGTTTTCACTTCACCTAAAACAGAGAAGATGACAAAGTAGAAGCAGAGACGTGCTCACCTGCCCTGGACTAGTTGTAACAAGCAAGGCAGGGGAGCTGCCGTGACAATGGGATGCATTAGCCTCATAAAGAGCTGAGATAAAAGAGCTCTTCATTATTCCCTTACAGATTGAGTTAAGGCTCTCAACAGCACCCAGCCTTACTACCTTGAGTTACAGTAATTTAATTTTACTATTAATCACAAGCATCTAACACGATTCCCTTTTCACCAGCGCTCAGTGCCGTACAGGTGGCTGAACCCAGCGACTCACAGCTGCCCGTCCTCGCTGTTGCCTTCAGATCTGGCTGTTCAGTGAAGCACTGGTTTTGTAGATAACTCCACGTTAAAGAGTTGGTCTGAATTTAGCAGTGTCTGCTGCATTGTGCCAGGTCTGCCAAGCCTGACTTGGCTTTTATCCTGCTCAGTTGATGAGCTCTCAGAATGGGATCTTTTCCCTCAAGCTCTTGTCCTCTACACTTCTCCAAGGAGTTTTGATCACTGGTTCACTTTTGCTGCTAGAGAAATATCTTTTATAAGCCTTCTTTAGATCATCTCCTCTGCAGTTGTTCTACAATACCACGGCATTTTTCAGGGCATGGCTGTTAACAGCAGTACCTCAGTCAACTGAAGTGCTGGTATTTTACAGCAGTATTTTAGCAGTTCTGTATTTTCTCCACTGAGACTTCTTCAGCATGATTTCAAATAGGAGAATATTGGCAGAACATGCTTCTTAACACTGTTAGGCTGAAATTCATGGGTCTGAGCAAACTGGATTTTGGCTTTAACGTGGGTGCTGACACCAGCAGACGAGTGGGCACAAACACACCAGCACCATGTGCATGCACTTTGAACCCTCTGTCACACTCCCTTGGAGAAGGAGAGGTTTGAACCAGCAAGAGTGGGGACTTCTGTGAAGGGTTCTGGGAATGCAGGAGGGCGGCTGGGGGAGGAAGAGGAGCAAGGCTCGGTTAGCAGGGGGTGTTGGAGGGCAGAGTTTCAGCAGCCCTGGCAGAGCTGTACAGGAGCTGGCAGTGCTGTGGGACACAGGTTGTCCAGTGGCAGGACTGTGCAGGTCACAGGATGGGGACAGCAGGTGTTACCGGTCAGGAGTGAAATCCATCAGCTGAGGTTTCCTGTGCTCTGAATGTCACAACCTTTGTTTTTTTTTTCCTTCTTTCTTTCTTTTCTTTATTCAATTTTTTGAAGGAGGATTATCCTTCTGTGGGAAGGGGCAGCTGGGTTAGCTCCATTTCTAAATGGAGTTTAAAATATGAGAGGAAATCTGAAAAAATAAATTTAAAAAGGTGCAAAAAACAGGTGCAAAGCAACTTCTTCCTGCTGACACATTTGTGTGGCTGCATCCTGTTTGCAGCAGGCCGGCCCTAGAGCTGCATTGGCAGGTGAACAGAGGGCTTTGCCTTGCAGCTAGGGTGGGAACCAGCTTCCCCACGTGCAAATACTGCACTGGGGTCGTTGTATTTAGAGCTTCCACTGAAGTCATCCGTTTGTTTCAGCTGTACAACTGAAATGCCAGCAGAAGCTGAATAATTGCCACCTAATGCCCAGACGTACAGACACTGACAACTGCTGGTTTACTGGGAGGGGGGAAGGAGAACAGAGCATCTCGTGCGTGGCAGGGTATTTACAGAAAGGCCTTGGTTAGTCCTTTTAGTGATGCTTAAATACATCTCTTTCTCCAGTTCTTGGGAAGATAGTTCTTTATTTATTTTACATTTATTAAGAACATTTCTGATCCTTAGTAATTCTGGTGGTTTGGAATAGTCTTTTTATGATGCTGGGTGTCATTCTCCCCCTCCGACACTGAAGCATTGCAGCAGTAACTAATCCTCTGTCAGAGCTGTAGAGGCAGACCTGTGCAGGGTTTTTTCATAGGTTTTGGAAGGAGATTGTACAGATGGAAAGGTCATCTAAATGAGATCAGATCCCATTTAATATTTCCATTGAAGCCTATCTCAGAAAAGCTTTGAAATCAGTTGGATTCAAGAACTGGAGATGATAAAGAGACTTTAAAAAGGGTTGGGAGCAGAGGGTGTTGGATGTGAGCTGAGGCATGGTCTGTGGCACTTTTAGAAGGTAAGTATCTTGCAGCAGCATATAAATAGCTGAGGGAGAGGCACACCCAGTCTAACAAGTTGATGTTCTCCAACAACAGTTTTAGGAGCTTGCTAGAACGAAGAAAAGCTGTCATGCTTCTCCTTCTAGAAATCCTGCTGACTACAGATGAGACTTATTATAGGCACAGGAATTACTATAGAGCTTGCATCTTTGTACAAGATGATTTGTATCTCCTAGAAAGCAGACTGAGTTTATTTTGGTTTTTTTGGTGACTTTGGCCATTAGCTCTTGAGAAATATTCTCAAAATTACCGTGGGTGACTCTGGGGAAGGCATCTGGGCCCAGCGTCAGTGAATCAGGCTTCTCAAGTAGCTGTTTGGAGCCCTCACTGGCTCCTTAAACTGTTGTCGGATGTGGCTGTGGCCTGTGATTATGTTTGTTGTGCACTGCCTCACAGGGTGGGACAGTCAGATCCTTTCCTGCAAGGTGGACAGCAGCTGGGTGTTGAACACCTCGCGGGTGTCCTGCTGCTCCCCTGCTGCAGCAGAGCCCGGCTGACAGCGGCACGGCCTCACTCTGGTGTTACTTGGAGACTGCTTGTTGCAGCCACAGCACGCAGAGCAGGAGCAGTGAGTGTGACCTTTCTTTGCATTGCAGTGATGGCGTATATGCAGTTTGTGGAAGATTACTCAGAGCCACAGCCGTCCATGTTCTACCAGACCCCTCAGAACGAGCACATTTACCAGCAGAAGAACAAGCACCTCATGGAAGTCTATGGGTTCAATGACTCCTTTACCAGCTTAGACCCCTCTCAAGATCTGGCACCTCCTCCTGCTCTCCCACCGAAGCAGCGGCAGCTGGTGAGTGACATCTGCAGTGCCCTCAGCCTCCCAGGAACAGCTCTGTTCTGGCTACTCCTGTTTCTGACAGGCTGTGATGGTGGGAGGATGCCTCGTTGGTGTTACCACATCATGCTCCTTGTCATCTTGTTAACGTGTTTTTAGGCATTTTCCATCACCTACTTTGAGATCCTTCCCAGCCCCACGTTCAGACTGTTCCCCACAAACTCTGAAAGTCCTAAAATGCCCTAAAAACAAAATGTTGCTCTTCCACATGGTGTGGCTGAACCTGTGCCAGACTCCAGTCTTGTGTAATGACAACTGCTTTGAAGATTTTGACACGCTGGGCAATGCAATTTTCTAGAGATTGCTGCTCTGTTGCTCCCAATGCTGTTTTGAAACTGTTGTCAAGGATGCCACTAATAATAACCGTTTAAAACAGAATAACTGCTTTTATGGCTCAGTCTTTGCTGGAGCCACACAACTCTGGTATAGCCATTAGTTAACTCGTGCATGTTTTCTCTGCATTAGTTCCCTGGTGTGGTTCAGGATTTTACCTGGTTTTCAGTGCTCTGCTGGTACGTAAAGGCAAATCCACAAGTGCACGTGTGGGTGGGTGGGTGGTGGGTTCAACAGCACTGTTTTCCATCTGGGGGATGGAATCCTGGCCTCAGTGGTGGCAGCAGAGATTTTGCTTCCAGTAGAGCTGGCATTTTGTCCTTTAAGGGTCTTCCTTTCTCTTACCTTTTTTTTTTAACCTTAGGGGGTTTGTTTATATTGATGTGGGAACAGAGCCCATAATTTCATCATCAGGAGGGCGACTGTTGCAATATTTCTTCATGTTATCTATGCTAAAGTTTGACTGTCCCAAGCTGTTACTTCTTAATCAAATGAGAAAAGCAACCAAGAACTCTAATTTTGAGATTTGCATAACTGCATTCCCGTGATGCAGGTGGGAGTCCTAAAAAGATAAAGTAACATTTCCAGCTAAACTAAACTGAGCATTATGCATTATTGCTTTGTGGGGACGAAACCTTAAACGCCGTGTCCTTTGTGGAAACACCAGAGAGTGTAGTAAACTCCTCTCTGAAGGGACAGACAGCTCTCTGGAGTCTGTGGTCCCCTTGTCAGTGTGATCCTTGCACTGTCACTTGTACTTTGTAGTCCTTTACCCTACCTCCTCCTCCTAAAGGTGGCTACACCTTAGGGATAGTTTCCAGAGGTGATGTGGTCTACACAGTCAGGAGAGAGGGTGGGTGAAGCACAGTTTTAGTGTAGCTGTTGTGCAGAAGGGAAATTCTGCTCCTTTTCTGAACTTGTCAGCGAAGTGAAGCATTTCTTTGCTGCCCCTTAATCATTACCTGGGCAGCCGAGATGTCACTGGTTTGCCTGCTGGGCATTCTTGCAGTTTTACAAGCTGATACCATCAAGGTGTTGCTCGCAGTCCCCTGAAGCAAAGGTTTCTTCAAGTGCAGCCTCCCACCCTTACCTTCATCTCTGTTGGGAAAGTGGTGCAAGCAGAGGATGCCTCATTCACCAACCACTGTAAAATCCACCAGACTCTTGTTCCTCTGCTCCTGCTGCCGTGAGAGCTTCTGAAGTAGTAAATCACATGGGCATCAGCTGCTTTAGCAGTAGACAGGTTTTGCTAGATGGACTTCTCTGTAAAATAATAATTAGGAAGTCCTTTCTTGTGAGCTTCAGACCTTATTTATGAAACATTATACATTATATTCAAGGAGTCAGAGCTGAGAAAGTCCAGCCAGACCTTAGCCTCCCTCAGTCTCCTTACTAGAGTGGAATTTGGGAGAAATTCCCTAATAGTATTTGTTACTTACAGTGTAATACCTCCTTCTTGTGCAGATGATACCTAATTCTGAACTGGACTGAGAAAGGCTGGACATCACTGGTGTCTGATACCTCAGCAGTACCAGTGAGAGGCCAACAGCTCACACCAGAGAGACCAAGTTCTCAGCCTGCAGGTTGCCACAAAAAATAGCAATCTGATAGAACTGGCTGCTTAGCAGCCAGAAGCAAGAGCCAGTTCCTCCTTTGGGCATCTGCCCCCCAGTGCCATGGGGGGTGAAAAAGGGCAGTGGGGAGCAGCTTGCCTCTCCCTGCAGCAGCTGTCCATGGGTCAACTGGGAGGGCTTGGGGGGATAGTTTATTTTTAAGGGATTTGTGAAACAAAGAGGATTTGAACTGTGATTTTTTTTCATGCCTCTTGAGCTCAAGAAAGGCATATTGGTGTGTCTGGCTCTGATGAACTGCATGAATAGCTGTTTGTTTAGCAAGCCATGATATGCATTGTTTTACAGTTAGCGTTTCTTATCCTTTATTCATAGCCTTTTCTGTGCTCTTTCTTTGTGTCTCCTCTCTCTTGCTTTCTTCCCCCTCTTCAGCAGGCCTCCTATGCTGCCTCTTCTTTCTCTTCTGTCTCCTACTGTGTCCAGCAAACTAAAGTGCCCTTCACCCCCGAGGACACCGGTGCCACTCAGGGCCTCACTATGTCAGTCTCTAACTCCTTTCTCAACCGGCACAGCTCCTTTCCTGTGCACTCGGTGAGTTGCTCTCTGCACTTTTAACATGTGTGAGTATTGGTGTCGGTGAAACACGCCTGCAAATTCTGTGCTTTACCCTCTCGGTCTCAGGTAAAGGTGAAGGGGCTTTTGAACTCATGTAGTAATCAGCCAGGTGAGAAAAACTGTGGCAGTCTCGCTCCGTGAAGCAGAGGGAAGGTGTGGCTTTCGTGACTCTGTACCCACTGGTGTTGCCACTGGTGTTGGCATTTGTGGTGAGGGCTTGACAAAGGAGAGCTGGCCTGTGTGCCCAGGCTCACTCCTTTGACCTACATGTTCCCCAGGCTGCACGTTGGAGCTGCAAAGTCTTTTTGTTCCGTTGCATAATGCCAGCGATGTGGATGAGTCGATTAAAGGCTGCTCTCTGAATCTGGCCTTTGGAGAAATAATGAGATGCTGTCCCCAAAATACATGGATTTAGTCAAACATGTGGAACAGTGGCTGCAGCTCCTTAATTATTTTTCTTCTAGAAAATAGCCTCTGCCAGATCTTTCATTTCACATTTGCTTGTCTGCTTCCCTTCACATCTCCCAAACAAGCTCAGTAGCTTGTATGATTTGCTGACAAATGAGCAGAGTTTTCTCCTACAGCACTTGTGAGCAGTATGAAGAGAGAACTGCAGGAAAAGCTGGAAATTATTTAAAACAAAATAGGAATAATCTTAGAGCTCTGCTTATATCTGTGATCAGCTGCTTAAATTAAATGGTAGTATTAACACAGTGTTAATGTAATGACATTAGATCTAACCATGGGATTCCAGCAGCTCATCAGTATGGGGCTCGTTTGCATGTAAAACTATGTGGTTATGCTCTGATTACAGTGTGATGACAACTGAGAATAGGCTGGGTTTTAACAGTGACCTGGATGTTTAGTAAATTAGGCTTCTTCTGGAGAAGAAATTATCAGAGAAGACTGGAGAAAATTCAGAAGTGTTCAATTAGTTTAATATTAAATGTTTGAAAATGGTATCCTCCCCCTGTGGCACTGCTATCTTCCCTTTTCAACACTTAACTCATTTTCTAATAAGTAATGATATTCATGGGTCCAAAGAAGAAGAAAATATTCAGGTACAAGTAGCACTACTTCACAAGCAAGGAATTAAAGCTTTTGGCTTCCACTTGTTGGGAGAGGAGCATCATAGTTTTGCTGCCCAGATGAAAAGGCTGAGCTGGGGAAAGGTTAGTGCTCTGCATAACTTTGTGGTAAACAGTTTTAAAACTTGAAGTGTGCAAAAGTTCTGAACTGTACAGCTCTCTAGTTGGATAGTGATCCTTGCGAGCAAAACACAGAACCATAAAAGCACTTCACTATTTTTGTTCTAATTGAGAGGCTATAAATATGATAGTATAATGCTCTAAAAATATGTGGGCACTTCCTGTCCTGGCTGGATGAAATGGTTACTACCTACTTGTTTTCACCTGATCTCCTCCTGCTTTGGACTACATTATTGTGAGTATATTATTTTATGAAATGTTAAAACTTCATTAAAAAATTCTTACTTGTTTTTGCAAGGGTTTGTTGAGGGGAAGATGAATGGCTGGAGCGTGAGGAACAATGAGAACAATTGGGCAGTGCACTGTCAAATGCACAAAGGAAATAAGCTGAATTAAAAATGGTGACTTTTCCATTAAAGCCTTTAAATTATGATAATCTCATAGTTGCTCATGACTCTAGCTGGTCTATTTTTTCACGGGCAAAAAATGAGATTTTTCACTACGACAGTGTCTCTTTGTCTCCAAGCCGCAAAATACCAGCGTCCTTCCATGAATCATAGCTGACCCATGTAATACCAGAACCGTGCTTTATCCCATTTTCCCTCTCCCTAATAAGACAGAGATGTGAAACAGCTGTCAAGGTTTGGATCGTTCCCAGGGTGACACCCTGAACTGCAGTGCTAAGAAGGACCAGAGCCCCTCTTGCAGTCTGCTCCTGAGCATTGGCTGGAACAACCGCGTGGCTTCACGCAAGGGATGCCACGAGCTGCACCAGTAACGTTTTAAGCACATTGCTCTGCTCCTTTTATTCTTGTGTCTTCATTTTTCCACTCTCAACAGAGAAAGGCTGCTCAAGGAGCACTGGTGGTGAACAATAAACCTGTTAAAAGAAAAATAAGCAGTAGCTTTTCACGGGGGAGGTAATGCAAGGGAGAGCACACCCTGCACAGACCAGCCAGCGGAGGAGTTGGCCTCTTGTGCACCCAGATATCAGTGGTGATTATCAGATCTCTTAAAAGGATACGTCTCCTACATTAATCGTTATCCATTCCCTACAGGATGCAAAAGCCTCCATAGATCAATGCCAGGAAGCCAGAGCTGATATGAAATGGCTTTCCATTGACCCGCCGTGCCTGGTGGGTTTGCCAAGCGTAGCCAATTTTTAGAAAGTACCCCGTGCTTTCTTCCTTCCCTGGAGCCTGGCCTGGGGTGAACAGCAGGAGTCAGTCCCAGAGGGAAGACCTGGCCCTGTACCCATCTGTTCACGTGCAGCAGCAGGGAAGCTGAGCCTACACCGGCACATTAGCCCGCTAGCTCTGCTCTCCAGGTGAAGGACTAGTGCCTTACAACTGACCGCGATTTTCAGACAGCGTTTTGAAGCAAAAAGAGATGAAGTTGTTCAGATCATCTTTTAATGTTTGATGTATGAATTTCTTTTCTAGAATCCCAGTTCTTCCCTTTCCGATCAGCGCTGCAGGCGCTGCTGCCGTCCAGAAGCCACCGCTGCTCCGTCAAACCACTAATCGCGTTTTTCCCTTCTTTGCAGGAAATTGTGTCAGAGGTAATAGAGTTTACTGGATACAGGCAGATCTTGAGCAACTGGATCAAACCTCATGGGTTTGGCAAGTTGAGCTTGTTTTTCACCGAGTCTGATTCGTGTCTGGCCGCTGTGCCAGCAAAGGGTCCTGTTTGTAGCGTGGGCTGGTAAAGGGACTGCAGCATCGTAGTCTTCATCCCATGCCCCATTAATGCCCCACATCGGTGGGACAACTGGGCTGTACTGTCAAGAGTCATTGTAGGGATTGCCATGTCCTGAAAGCCTTTTCAGTTTCTAAGCAGTAGGGAAGGAGAGTTGCAAAGAAATCATCCTCCTTGGTGATTGGCCGTAGTTTTTCTCAAGCTGATCACCTTCCACCCTTCTTGTGAAGACAGAGGGGTGCTGTCCTTTGGTTTATTACCACCTTGTGTTTTGTTTGACTGCATCCAAATGGCAAAAATCAGATCTTGAAATCTTACTTTCTGGCAGCTGGGGGACTCTGCAGTGATAGAGGAAATCAGCCTGGTGAGAAGCTCTCCTCCCATCCATCCTCGTATTTTCCACCAAAGACTGCAGAAAGTCTTGCATTCAGTTGCAGCCAGGAAGCTTCTCCTCCCCGAAACAAGGAACACGGTTGTTGCTCGGAGGCGTGTACATGCTATTAGTGGAAATTTGGCTGCATCCTCCACTATGGAGAAATAACTTGCCTTTTTCAACATGCTGGTTCTTCTTATGTTTTCTTTTTAATTAAGAAACATTTCCAGTAATTTTCCAGACACCAAGTTGGCTGTTGGATTCCAGCAGAAGGCGCAAGTGGTTTCCTTATGAACGCTCCAGTTCAGCGCTTCTGTTCTCACTTGTTCCTACCATTCTTGAGCAAATTGAACAAGCACACAGAAAATTCACAGCAACTGGTTTTCTTTCTTGTGTGCGTGCTAATATATGTTCAGGAAGAGGAGAGTCAGATAAGCGTTTAAAGGCGTGCACTCTGCAGACATGTGCTTCACATGTTTTCCCCCCTTGCTCCTCTTCGTGTAGCTCACTTTCCAGTCTGCAACACACGCTGCAGCTCTGGCCCTCAGCAAAGACTGAGCTGCTTTGATTCATATGGTGATCCAATGGTGGGAGCCATGCTCAAACCGAGACTGGGAGGTGATAATGTGTGCCTTCATTTCTGTCCTGAGCAGGGTTTGGCTCCTTAGCTTGGAGAAGAAGGGAGGGGGGAAAAAAATTTGCATCCATTTAGCCAGCTGCTGAGGTCTAGGTATTGTTTTGCCTTTCCTGCTGAGCATCCATTCATTCTGCATTTGTGTTCATTTCCACTGCCCACAACAGGCCTGGACAGTGGTATTAATAGTGCTATTGCATGCAGGCATCACTGAATCCTGCTTCTGAGAACCACTTCCTCTGGTGGTTATTTTCCTTGCAGTTGGAGCACCACCTGTATCTGTGAAGGCCTCTCTAAACATTCCCCTGTTGACTTCATAGGTCATGGGTTTTGTGTGACTGACTTCTTAGGAGCATTCTCTTTGTCTCCAGGCTCTGCCTTTTAGAGATCTGCTTGCTAGATACAGAGGTATTGTCCACAAGCTAAACAGGAGTTAACACTGCAGCTCTGATCACATTGAATTCTCCTGATAGTTTCAAAAGAGAGATGCATGATAGCATGGTTAATCTTACAAATGTCTTCTCCCCCTGCCCCTGGATTTCTTCTGTTGCAAAGATGTGAGAGAATCCCTCTCAGTTATGGTTTGGATTTTGTGTTTTCTTGTGCAGAAGCTGGGAGACCCTCTCCCAAGGGAACAGCCATCCCTCTCCATCCATCTGCTGTGCTAACCATTGCTTGAAACCAGGGAGGTCAGCTCTGCAGCCAGGTCACAGGCTTTGCTGAGAAACATTTGAGCATGAGGAGTTACTGCCTTTCCTGTGGCAGTGCTTGAAGCCATTCTGTTGGCAGCTTGTGTTTCCAGCCATTCATTGTAGGAGCATTTCCTTCCTCATTAGCAAAAGTACCTGGAAGCCCAGCATTGTGTCATGGGATAGGAAGTCTTTTCCAGTAGTTGTCTATGCAATTACATTCCTGGGGTGTAGCTGTTTCGAGCAACACCCAGTATTTTGTGAACATAGTTCTCTACTGTTAGAATTTGGGCATCCAGTTCTGGCAAGTTTCCCACGTCGCTCTCTTAATAGCATTGGCAGAGGAGATCTAGAAGATTGATCCTTTCCTCTGATAGCTTCATGCTTTGGAAGTCTGATGCTCTATCTGATCTGGGAGTGTCTGGCAGGATCTCAGATTAATTTGGCAGAAGAAGTCCGTAGAGTAATTGAGAGGGCCATGTTTAAAAGGTAAAGCCTGTGTCTGCTGAGGCTGCAGATGCTCTGACAGCCATATAATTGAATTCAATTCAGAATTTAGGATGGAGACTGCTGTTGCTCACAACCAGTGACTCCCTGCATATAAACACTGTGTCTCCCCGTTGCCTGCGGTCAGCCATGCCTGGAGAATGCAGAGGAGTGTCGCTCTTGAAATAAGTTTTCTATTAGAGTGCTTATCTCCTGCCATCTAGTCCAAATAAACAGTTGTAATGTCATTGACCTTTGGGACATCCTGGAACGCTGCTGCTAATGATGGAAAGCTGTTCTAAAATATTGACCGTTGCAAAAAATCAAAGGCAGCAAATTGAAAATGTTGAAAGATGCCATCTCTGGAAGACCTCTGTGTGTCACAGTGTGTGGTAAACAGTCAGGTCCAGGCATGTTAGCTTCCTGCTGTTCCCAGGAGACGAGATTGCTCTGAGCTCAAAGCACTCCTTGTGGCAGTACTTCCCAAGTGACAGATAGGTTGTTCTTTTGAAAAACCCATTTTACTGGTGAAACGAGAGGGATCTCTCTCTTCCTGTGCTGGCCATTTGCTGTCGCAGGTCAGGATCACTCATGCTGGGAGACCATCTCCTGGTCCTGTGGTGGGAGCCCGGCAGCATGGCCAGAGTTGGGTTAGAGGAAAGCATCTGCTCTCAGAGGATCCAGTTGCCCAATCCTGCTTTGTAGCTTTCCCAGAGGTTATTTTGAAGTGCTTCTCTTAAAGCAAAGCCGTGGAGTAGGAGGTTGTGTCAGTCCAGCCATAACCAAGGCCTTGCTGACCCTGCAAGAAACCTGGAAGAAGCAGATTGAAACTAGCACTGATTTATTTCCAAGATAAACTGTTGCCTGGGATTTCTTAGGGGAAGGACTAGAGGATGCCTAGTTTGCTCATGACAGTTCTGTTGAATGGACTGTCCCCTTCCCAGAAAAGTATTTCTTTTAAAGCATGACAGGGCTTCCAAGAGGTGTCCAACACCCAGGCTCCGTGGAAGCCGTTGCCACAATTCCCACTGCAGCTGCTGGCTGGGCTGGGCTGGGTCGGATGGGGAGCAGCAGGACTGGGTGCCATATGGACATCATCTCCACCACAGGGTGGGGGTTTTTTTCCCCTTTAAAAGTATGCTTCATTCTTGGCTCTTGTCCCAGCACGGCTGCATAGCTGGAATTCCAGAGCTGCTTCCAGGCTCCAGAGGAAGGAGGGGGGCTCCCTGGCTCGCTTTCCATAAGATGCAACTTTACAACAAGATTGGAAGTCGAGAGCAGCCTGGTTAATTAATGCCAGCACACCAAAGGCTTCTCTGCGCTGTTCCCTTTGTTAGCAGCACGCTGCGAGCATGTCTGCGTCGTTAAATGCTTGTTCACGGATCACATAATGAAGATTAATGCGTTTTCCTGGGTACCTGGGCCTTCAACTGGCATTTTCAACACGTCTCGTGCCAAGATACTGTTTCAGAAGGGGTATTGATGAGGCAGAGGAGAGATTTAATGCATAGCCATTGTCAGTAGCAACGTATCCGCACTCAAACTTTTAAAATTCGTGCAATGTTTTGTTAGATTTAGTTCTAAATTGCCTTGGAATCGGGATTAATGTCTCTGCACAGCTTCTGCCTTGCATAGTTTCAAATTTTCCTGCCCCAGGAGCAGTAATTCATCTCCCCGAGCTCCCGCTCAGCCCGCAGGCAGTGCACCAGGCAGCATCTCGGCTGCCGAGCCTCCCGGCCGGCGTTTGGCCTCAGCTAACCCTGCCAGCCCCATCACGCAGCGTGAGAGCATCGCAGGGCACTGACTTGATGGAGGACAGCGATTTCCTTTCGCTCGTGCCCTGCTTGAGCTCTGCTGCTGCTTTGCAAAAGCCTGGCTCTTTCTCTGTGCTCGGCAGGTCAGAGACAAACCCCCTCGGACTCCTCGGTGGCAAATGGCCATCAGCTACAAAGCGAAGCACAGCGCGTGCCGCCTGTCTCGTGTGGGTGTAGGGAGCCCGGCTCGAGGGGAGCTGGCACATAGGTTGTGTTTGAGCAAATTATTTCCTTTACTGGAGCAGAGGATCTCGTTCTCGGGACAGCAGTTTGAGTTACTTCTTGAGCCGTTGCAGCAGGGGTTGGTGGGAGTACACGTTCTCTGTCTGCTTTGCTCCTGTTCTTTTTTGGGGGGNCTGGGATTCCACGTTCTCTGTCTGCTTTGCCCCTGTTCTTTTTGTTTGGGGGGGGTCCAGCCTGGGAGTTGGGGTGATGGTTGGCGTATTAGCACTGGTGAGATCATGAAATACAGGGGAGATGGGGGCAGGCAGAATGAATTTGCTGAGCCAAGATGATGTCATGAGCCTGGCGTCTTACGAAGGATTTAGTGTTTTGTCCATGCAAGTGAAAATGAATAAATGTAGAGCATTTATCCAGGCAGAAAGCAAATACAGAGATTAGACTTGTCATTGTTACTGAGGCAGCACCAAAAGCTGACACTGTCCCTGGAGCCAGGGCTGCTCATCCGGAAAGAAACAGGCAGGAAGAGAGGAGCCTGTCCTAGAGCCAGTCTCCTTTTAGCCACAGGCATGTGGTAGGGATTTGCATTTTAATTATTTTTCAGTAGTCTTTTAAGCTCTCTTTCCAAAGCATCTCCCTCTGCTCCTCTGCATTATGGCCTGCAGTTTGGTTTGGGCCCTGAGAATACACCCAGAGCCCTGCCAGACTCCACGCACCGCGGAGGGCAGCCACTCGAGGATTAAGGTGGTGGAAAGCAAAGTCTGGCCATTGACCTTTACATTTCCTTTCCTTTGTAGCTTTTTTGCCCAGGCTTCTGGCCCAAGGCCATTCTCAGTGTAGATTTTTAAGCTCCCATCTTTCCTTTCTAGACAAAAAAATACCTCTGCTGAACTGGACGCTGCTCAGCTGACAGACTAAGCTTTGTTTTTTATCACCTGCTCAACTCTCCTGGGAAAATGTAGCCTGCATTCTCCAATTCATGCCTTTGTTTCCTCATCTCCTTTTTTACGTCACAGCAGTGTCACTTTTCAGCCTGATTGGAGCAAGTTGGGTCTGTGCTTCCTGAGAGCTCTGTAACTCACCGTCCTGCAGCAGAGCCACTGCCACAGCTTCATTTCGGTGGGGTTTTTTTGGATGATGTGATTTTCCTTCAGCCCACTTGGCTTTGTCACAGATTTCACTAGTGGTTGAGCTCTACAGGTTTTAAAATAAACTCCTCCCCAGAGGATTTTGCATTATTGTCTTCTTTTTTATTTATTTTTTTTTATCTGACAAGTATTTGCTTTGTTTTGGACTTATCCTGATGGCAAATCTTACTAGCACCAGATGTTAAAAGACAGAGCATTGCTCTTGTTTTTCTTGGCACGATGTAGTCCCACTGCACCCTGTTTAATATTATCTGAACAGTAATCTGATGATTAGGAGAGATAGTGAAATAAAGCTTTACGCAGATGATCTCTTTTCATCTCTTCAGCTGACTCTTCGAGGTGCTGCATTAAAGGGTCGGTCTGATAAGGAATTCATCACTCCTGAGGGCAATTATCATTTTTGCTCCCTATGTTTCTCAAACAGGCACGAGTAGCAGTGTAATCTCCTTTATCCTTCAGTGTAACTTTGAAGACAGTATCCAGCCACTGCTCCCTGGGAGCTGTGTATTCTGGAACAGACTTGACTCAGTAGCTGTTAAATTACAGGGCTGGAGAAAACAGCATCTTAAATTTGGATCCTGTGGAAAAATCCCAGAAAAGCAATAAGCACTCAGAGTACATTTCTCTCTCTAGATATTTCCAGCATGCTCCCAGTCGTGGTTCTGCATGCCTTTGCATCCTTTCAGCCACTCGAGTGGTTTGCAGGGTCACTGTCATGAGCAGTACTGAGATGCCTGGTGAAGGCTGGGTACCTCCCGGCAAACCCCCTGGTGCCCCCTTCCCCTCTGTGAGATGAGCAGCTGAGCTGCTGTGTGTGCAAGAACGTACCTCTCCATGAAAAATAAACCTGGCTGACATGTCCCAGATAGCAATTCCTGCTCTAAGGTGTGGATGACAAAGTAGTGCTGCCCCTGTTGGGGTTGGCCTCTCGACGGAGAGGTGCCTGTGTTAGAAATGCCTTGTGCTGTCACTGCTACGCTACTGCCGAGCTAATTACTTTTTCTTTTGTCTGTCTCTTTCCCCTTCTTGTCTTTGTGTTGTACGTCTCTGCATCGTGTAGTACAAATCTGTGTTTAGGTCCTACTCCCAGGACTTTGTGCCTCACAACCAAGTCTCCATACCTCCTTTCCTCTCTTCTACCTCCTCCTCCTGCTCCACCCCACCTTTTCCGCCCGTCCATCCATCTCAGAGCTCTGACCTAGCGGTGCCCGCCGTAGCCAGCCAGTCACCCAGCACTGTGGATGTGCCAAACTCCTCTTCTCAGGAGAGCAGCTTTAACGGGAATGCTCCTGTCTGCCTTCCTTCTGAAACCTCTTTCACTGATTCTCTCCAGACGCCTTCGGTGAGACTATCCAAAGAGATGATGCACGCAAGGCTGCGTTTATTTGTTTTATAAAAGAAAATGTCTCTTGTATTAATACATGCTGAATGGGATCTGGTTCGGTCTCAAATGTGTGTGAAATGCAGAGAGGTAATTTCATGTAAAAATCATGGCTAGAAAAAATGAACCACCTCAGCAGGTTTGAGAAATGTTAGCTATATGTAGGAAACATATAGATGTGAAATGCTGGTGAAGGGGAGAGGAGAAGTTGCTGTAGCATCCTGCAGCTGTGATGCAAAGCTGAGGAAGGTACAGCAGTGTTCCGTGAGGTTGGCTGTTTCTAAACACAGGCTCCTGACAGCAGTTCGCACCCTGTGGCTGCTGCCATGCAGGGATTTGGAGATTGCCACCCTGCTCCCTCCCAAGCCACTGGTGAGCCCCAGGAGCAGTGGGTGCAGTCCAGCTCTGTCTCTCCTGCACATAAACCTGGTGCTCTCTTCAGGCTCCAGCTCTTCCCAGCTCCCAGCAGCCCTCACCGTGCACTCGGTGCCAGCGCACGCTGCCGCACAGCATCACGTGCAGGTGAAGTTAGACTCACGCTGTTCCCACACTGATCTGGCACTAATAGTTTGAGGTCTCAGATCAGTTTTGCAGATCACTGAGCAGTTTTATCCATTACAGCTATTTTTTAAAACGCCACATTTTCAAGGCAGTTCCTCTTTTATTTGCTGCAAAGCCTGGAGTAGATGAGATGAGAGCTGTCAGCTAGTGCTGCCTCTTTGCAAAGTTTGGAAGAGGGACACAGATAGCAGAGTAAATGATCAGACTTTCACATTGGACCTGACCTTGCTGTCGCATCTTCCTTGCGTTGGCTCCTTGTTAGAGCCCAGACACCCTCGAGTTTGGCCGAGCCTGGCGTGATGGCTCTGGTCTGTGCTTGTAGCATAGTTTGGGAGGTATGTTTGTGATGCCCTCTGGGCTGCAGGGCTGATCTGCATTCAGCAGCAGGAGCACGGCACAGGTAGGACAGGCACCCATGTGTCGAGCTCTGAATGCTCAGCTTCCCTCAGCTTGAAACCCGCACATTGATATCGCACCTTCGCAGTCTCACTTGGAGTCCGTGGCAGCTCTTGCTGTGCCTGCTGCTGTTCTGCTGCAGCTCAGGGCCTTTGGGATAGTCCTCAGGAACCAGAAAATAGTTACCCTTGGGAAGGTACAGCCTCGGTGGCCTGTGTTGGCCACTGAGACCGAGGAATGGCTCCCAGTTAGGTGACAGCAGCTGCCAGAGTGCTTCTCCTCTCAGCCCATGGGCACATGCTCTTGCTAACATCAAGTGCTGGCCAGAGGCACCATCACGTATTTCCTTTCATCCTGTCTCCCTCAGAGTGAAAACGCCAGTGAGGAGGCTGGTGAGGGTGAATATGTCAATCTGTATTCCTCTGGCCAGAGCAACGGGGAACTCCCTCGCTCTGAAGGAGTAAGTAACCTGGAGAGGACCGGACACCGGGAAGGGGCTGCCTGGTGCATGCTGAGTTCACGCCGGGGCTGACGCGCTTGGCACCGGCCTCTTCTGCACACTGTGGAACTCCTGTGTCCATCCTGCTGCCCTGGCTCCCTTGCTGCTGGTCCCTCTGCTTGCCCACTCCTGGCTTGCAGGCTTGGGTGGCCTCCCAGTCTGGGTGGAGAGCAGGTGATGCTTTTGGGGTGGCTGTGAGCCCCGGCAGGAGGTAGGGACGGCTTTTCCTGCCACGCTGTTTCGTTTGTGCTTTGCTGTTTGTCTGGAGCTGCTTGCGCGAGGTTCCCTTCCAGCAAGCTGCAGCCTGACCAGCACTGACTGTCCTGGGGCTGTCTATTCTTGTAACTGCTTTGGCTTCTCTATTTTAATACAGAAAGCCTTGTGCTCTAAGTCTAATTTATTTTTTTAACTTCACTGTTTGGATGCAAAGTAAGTGATTGATTTAGCCTTGTAATCGCACGCTGGTTCTTCCTTTACTTGAGCCTTGTATCCTAGATATTTCCTAGAGGAGACAGGGCGTTTTCCACTGTAGGGAGGTACCACCTTCCTGTTGGGTCATAGGAAACAGTGGCAGAGATCTGTGGCGATCCTTTGGCCTGCCCTCATCTTGGAAGGCACATCTCCCACAGGATGTCTCCGAGACTTTTATCCGTGCTGGTGTTAAATACGCCAAGAGATAGCGCTCCCATCACTTCCCTTCAGGAGACACATCTGGGCAGGGCCATCCTTTTGGGCAGCCTCAAGCTGGTTCTCGACCTTGAAGCAAAGGGCTTTACAGATACAGTCTGGAAGAATTCCACAGACACCAAGCAACCTCAGCTCTCCAGTGTGTTTTCCAGGCCGAATGGATAGTGCATAAGTGGTTTCAGTCCAGTCTGTCCAGTAGGTTGAATTTCCACCATTCAGTCTGCACGTTGTTAAGTAATTCTGAACTCCCAACACTGTTAGATGCATATTCCCACTTGCCATTCATGGCTCTTTGTCTCCTTAATAAACAGCTAATTTATAATGCTGTGTCTTTGCTTTGAGCTCTCTACCTGCTGTTCCATGCCACTGGTTCAGATGGTTCTGCTTTTTTGCATTAGCCTCATTTCCACAGCCGTGAATTGTGAAGTGGAAACGTTGCATCGTTGCACAACCTCTTCTGATGGGAGACAAGGGAGGTAGGAGCAGCAGTGTGCATCCACCCCCGAAGATAGGCTGCTGGTTTGGGGGCTGTTGTGACCAGGAGGGGAACTGAAACTGGAGAGTTTAGAGCTGGCTGTGTTCATTTTAATTAAAGCAGAAGGCGAGTGTATTTCAACAGTGAGGGCTGGAAGAGAAAAAAAAGTTGAGAGAGGGTTAAAAATCCAAGACAACAGCTGACCTGTGTTGTAACTTTCAGCATCATTTCACAATGTTAAAAGCAAACAGTACTAATTACACTAGTCTCCAGAGATGGTCCCAAATTTCCTGTCTAATTAACTTCTGTGTTTTCCTGGCATTTGGCATTAACTTGCATCAGCCTTTAACTGCTCTGTAGGAATTTACAGTAAAGGGCCATTTAGAGGCAGTCAGACTGTAAATTCAAGGCTGGCTGTGGTCTAGGACCCCATGGAATAATGAAAATCTTCTTTCTCTTTGCAGGAATCTCCCTCTGTCAAAGATGGCCACTCCAAAGACTCCACTTCGAACAGCAGTTCCGTGGGGAAGGAAGGCAAAGATGGTGCTGAAAGGTGAGCCTGGCTCCCCTGGTCCTCCAGCTTTACAGCCTCGAAGGGTAGAGAGTCTCACCAATATCCCATTAGCCCTCTCCTCAACCAGACCATCCTTGGGGCTGCCTGTTTTGCCCTCAACATTCTCCATGTTCTCTA
The DNA here is from genome assembly GCA_013399075.1 of Chloroceryle aenea. Lineage (NCBI taxonomy): Eukaryota > Metazoa > Chordata > Aves > Coraciiformes > Cerylidae > Chloroceryle > Chloroceryle aenea. The sequence goes on along the minus strand of VWZY01013388.1, from coordinate 228,261 downwards.
AACGTTAAGCCCACATTTGTTTGCACAACTGGTGAGTGGTGGGATGCTGCTGAACAAGGAGGATCCTGGCAAGGTGTCGTTACTTAACTCAGCGAGCCTGGAGGGGTTAACACAGCCTGTGGTAGCCATCCTAAGGCCATCTAATTGGCAGTCCTGTCATTGACACTGGCTGCTCCCTCCTGCTTCCAGGGAAACAGAGAAAAAAGGCCTGTATCACTGCTGGGAAATAGTCTTCCAGAGGGGAATTTCTTCCTAGCCCTGCTAGTTAGAGGCTGGCTGAGGCCCCGAAGCAGGAGGCTTTACATCCCTTCTAATGCTCTTAGCTATCATTTGTCTATGCAAATGAAGAGGTGCAGGCTGTAACAGATGGGCTTCAGGAGGAGTTGGAGTGAGCGCTTCCCTGCTGCTTGGGATTGCTCTTCAATTGCATTTCTAAAGCAAAAACAGAGAACAGCATTGTTTTGTGTGTGACAGTCGATTTCCCTCCCCCATTTTCCTGCCCTTGGTTCGAGGATTTTAATCCCTGCAGCGAAGGAGACAATGCAGGAGTGCTCTGCAAAGCTTGCTCTCTGCTGCAAGTACCGACTGGTGCACTGGATTTTGGTCTGTGTCCGGGGAGAGCTGTAAAGAGCATGTGTATTTATTCTTTTCTCGGGGATACAGGCACAGAGAGCATGTGGCCAGGCACAAGACTACCAGCCCTTGGGGGCAGGAATCCTGGAGTTGTGGGTGTTCAGGAAAAAAGTGGTCAGAGCTTTGTGTTCTGTCTTCCTTCAAAATGAGAGCCTGTCATCTCCCCTTGCAGCAGCACTGTGGGTCGTGAGCTGACTAAGATATACACATGTGGAGTATGCTCAGTCTCTATACATGTGAGGAAAGGCTTAGATTTGTGTGCACTAAAAATTTGGTGGATTAAGGAGACACAGAAGCTTGTACTCAGGCAGGGCATTAGTAAAATCCTGCCTGCCAGAAATGCAGGCAGACAAGTGCTCAGGTCCTAGAGGCTCATCTTTATCTTTTTCAAGAGATGCACAAATCAACAGAATTAGAGCTAAACATTTGGACTTGCCCACAGAAGATTCACCTCTGGACTGTCTGTGTACTTACTGTCAATTAACGAAGGTTTGTACACTGAGAGCTCGGGTGGACCCAGCATCTCTTCCCCTGGATGGACAGTAACACTGATGGGTATTTGCTTTTATTTTTTTACAGGCAGCAGCAGTCACCAGATGCTCTGGAATCGTCCCAGCTGGAGGAAGAGGTGGATGAGCTGTCCCTTATCGACCACAGTGAAATCATGGCTAGGATAACGCTGAAGCAAGAGGTGGGTGCATTCGGGGTTTGCCTTCACACTCTGGTTTCTGCTGTACTGAAGTCTCACTCTCTGCACACAAGCAAAGCATCAGCTTTTTATTTGATAGGAGAAACTAGGTTGCAGCAGAAGTGTGGTGCAGCTTTGTGTGCACAGGCTGCCGTGGAAGTACAGGGTGCTGGGGCAGCAGTGCTGAGCAGGTTTTAACAAAACAGGAGGTGTTTGTCTTGTGCCCTTTTCCCAGTCTGCTCCTTCCCACCTCTTCAGCCTGCAATGGTCTGAAATGAGCTGAGCACAGCAAATCCAGGTGCAGGTTTATGGTGTTGGCCCTTCAGTCCAAAGGCAGGTTGGGCAGATTCCCCGAGCAGGACGTTGTATGATGGGGAAGAGCAGCCAAAGTAACTGTTCCTGTATTTGAGGAATGGCTTTGTTTCTAGCCTTGGGTGTGCTCCCAGACAGCTTTGCTCACCGTGCGCTTCAGCTAAGCTGTCTTTGACATGCAGCTTGAGGGAATATGGAGGCTTTTGAAGCTTTCAGACTATCAGGGGGCTCGTCTGAAAAACAGAGAGAATATATCACTCACTGGCATTTTAGGAGCGTTCTTTGGTCAGCCAAGGTGTGCAGGAGAGAGTGAGAAGCTATTACTCATTCCTTAAGTAGGATTTCATGAGTCTTGCCAGAGGGTTACCTGAAAAAAATCACATCTTAGACAGACATTGCTGCTCCGTGGCTGTAATCCATATTTTTTTCAGTGTTTTGCATATTGGAATGACAAAGACATTGCTAAGGGAAGACAGACTCAAGTCCAGTCTCCTCTGCAGGAACATTTCCTTTAAAAAACAATTAAAAGTCAGTGATTTATGAACATTAGGGACTGGCAGATCTGCGTCAACCCTATCTGTTTTTTCCTTCTTTATGGTCTACATGTTTGAAATGGTGTAGAGCTGCCACTGAGAGCTGTTTCCTGCAGCGTGGGAACTGCTGGCTGAGTGATAGAGCAGTTGCATATTTTTCAGTTGAGAATTGCAGTAGCTAAAAGAAAGATGTTTCCAGAGAGTGGCAGTGCCGGGGGTCAAGCAGTTAGCAGGGCTGTTTTCTGCTCCCAGTTATTGGATTGCTTCAGGTGACCTCCCACCAAGTAGTTCCTGATTAGAGAATTAACTGGCTAGGTTTTGATGTTCCAGGAATGTGCAAGTTGAATGCGTGACCTCTGTCACCCCACGGCCACTATGGTGCCTGGTCCCACACTTTGAGACAGTTCACGCAGCGTTACTGCTCTGTAATGGGAGCACTTGGGAGTCTGGGACACTCTTCTGTGGACAGAAGGTTCAGCTTTCACTGAGCTTCACAGCCTGACCTTAAGAAGTCAAAAACCCAAAGTGAGGATCAGCCCAGATCTTCATCTGGGACACCAAATGCTTTGTTCAAATTCCAGGATTAGCCCGGCACTGACGACCGTGTCCCAGCTTGCGCTGCGAGCGGTGCCAGGAACATCGCGTCCTCTGCCAGTTATTGCTGAGCTTGAACCCCAGTGATGTTAAACCAGACCGAAGGGAGCTTGGGGCCGTGCTTATCGTGTTTCTGTTCTCATTGCAGGGAGATGATGGGCCAGATGTTCGTGGTGGATCCGGAGACATTTTGTTAGTGCACGCGACAGAGACCGACAGGAAAGGTACAGTGGATGCACCACGGGAGAGCCGAGCAGCTCAGCCTGGAGTGGCCTTTTGCTGCTTGTCCTCCACGTCCCCGCGGTGTGTGCGCAGTCCTGACGTGGCTGCAGCAGCTGGGCCGGGGTGGAGAGCACTGTGCCCGTCATCCTCTGAGTCGCAGGGAGGGGGGCAGCCTGTGCTTATCTTTGGTGAAATGGAAGTAAGCTGGATAAGCGGCTGGAGGTTCCATTAGCAGCAGGGATGGTATTAACTCCTCGCAGCCCTTGCCCGGATCCGGAAGGCGAGGAGCACCAGGGAGTTGGTGACAGCGCTGAGTCGGTGTCTCCGCACCTGCCGAGGCAGACGCTGCCTTCTGCGAGTGCGGGTGTGAGCAGCTGGCTGTGGAGCAGATCCCATTTCCAAAGGTGCTCCTTGCCCTTTGAACTTCGGGGCAGTGATGATGTAGGAGTTGCTGGAGCAACTGTTGCATCCAAGTAGGAGAGGAGGTACATTGGTTTGGGTCTGATGCGGTACCCATGGGCACTGGGCGAAGTGTCCAGGTGCTGATCTCTGGACACCCCTTATCTTCAGCTTAACCATGTCACTGCTTAGCCCCACTCTGCACCATTTGCGTGCCAGGAGCCACCCAGAGCAATCCAGAGCAGAAATCCACAGTACGAGAAAGGAGATGGGGCGGAGGAAAAGGGAGGTTAGCAACCCTTAGCTCTCAATTTGTTAACACCCCAGTTTATCTCTCCAAACCCAGTCACCACCCATATGAAGCATCTCCATTCCAACACCCGTGGCCAAGACAGCCTTTGCAGGGTTTCCAGACAGTGATTCTCAACCTGCCAAACACATTTGTGCTGATGGCCTTAACCAGAATTGATCTCCTTATCTCCTGGGACAAGGCAGAATGTGTTAGCCCTCCAAACCACTCAGGGCTCACACTGTAGAGGCTGGATAGTCAAAGGGGAAATCTCTCTCATCTGCATTTTTTAGTGGACAGGTTTTTATTGTAGCATGAGGTGTTTGCAATTTCTTAGCACCACCATTCAGCTAGCAAGAAAATCCCTGCCCTGACAGCTGTGTTTCCCTGTTTACACCGGGCATCAAATCCAGGCAGAAAGGACCAGAGTTAGGAACATACTAGAGAGGAGACAGCAATTGATTGCACCAAGATGAGATAGGTATGTATTTTTAACTTAGTCTAAATGAGATGGTGGAAATACCCCTTATAAAAATGCTGAAACTGGAGTAGAGAACCTCTGAATGACTCCTGCTGTTCTCTGGAACAAGCATCACACTGGAAGAACTTCCCTACAGTTCTGTTGCAAGGCAGCTACTTGGTAGAGGAATGTGTGCTAGACCTCCAGCTGATGAACAGGGAGCTCATGGTGAGCAGGGAGGTGAAAGCCCTGGAGAACCTCTCGAGACTAGGAGGAACCAGAGCAGGGTTTTAAATCCAGAGCAGTGTGGACAAGGAGAGCAGCTGGGCGGAGGGAGCTCTGCACAGCACGTTTCTCAGAACAGTCCCAGAGCTTCTCCCCACGGGCTCTGCCAAGCCATGGAGCTGAACGGAGCATGGAGGAATTTCTGCTATGCTAACCCAGTGTTTGGGTGACTGAGAGGGTTAATGAATTAAGCTTACAATGAGAAGAATTCAGGGCTTGTAAATCAATCAGGCAAACGGCACAGAGGGGTATAGTTAAGAGGCTTTCCTTTAAAGATGAATTTCTTGGCAGCTTCAAGTGCCAGAGCAGACCAGCTGTATTACCTCACGTTGCCTTTTGGGCAGATGGGAACTCAGAATAAATGTAACTCCACGCCCTGTTGCATGATGCTTCTTGTCCATTTGAGTTTTCTAAAAGAGCTAACTGGAGTAAGGAATAAAGAGAGACTTGTGGTCTTTTAGCAGTAAAATCCATGGTCAGTTAAGTGCTCCCAGCCACGCGTGCTTGCTGGCAGTGCAGGATTACAGCTGGACGAAGCCTACGGCTCACCCCTGACATGACCACCCAGCCTCTGGCTTTAGAGCTTATGTCTGATTGTCTTTAACCAAAAGGCAGCAGCTCTGTCTGATTTACGAGCAGGAGGACACGGCGTCTCCATGAGGCTCCTGCCAAGCAAAACAGAGCAGGTAGAGAGGCACAGCCAGCACCCCCTGCCCTGCTCTTTCAGAAGGAGCGTGCGTTCCTGATCAGGAGTGAGGAGTGGCTGTGTCTCTGCAGGGCTCTGTGCTGCCTAAGCTGTACAGGCAGAGAACAGGCACCCACCTCTCACCATCAGATCTTCTCTTTAAATTATCCCCAAGATCTGAACTACTTTTTCCCTTGACCCATTACTGAAAGTTCCTGTCCCACAATCGGGTGTTTATCACTGACCCCTTTTGTGGTCACAGAAGTGCCCAAGTGCTGCAAGTGGGAGCCAGGCCTGGGGGGACAGGGCAGTTTTACTGTCGCTTTTGTGCCTCAGGGTCCATCTGCTGGTAAGAAACATCAGCACAGCAATTCTGCCAAGTCCATTCCTGTCAAAATGTGTCCATGTCTTCTTCCTGTAGGACAGGATTCAACCTTCCAAGAAGCCTCCTCTTTCTGAACGCGGGGTTGACTGAGGCTTTCTTGTCTTTGTAGATCTGGTGCTGTACTGTGAAGCCTTTCTGACAACATACAGGACATTTATTACCCCTGAGGAGCTCATCAAGAAGCTGCAGTACAGATATCCTTTTGTATGAGTGGCAGCTCACCCCCACCAGGAATCAGAGCCCAGCAAAGAACACAGAGGGAGCTGGTGGTTGTTTGGTCAGAAGCCTGCTGACAACAGGTCAGGGATGTGCTTGCCCTGGAGGTGTACCGAGCAGGACTTCACCTCTGCACAATGGGCAGGTCCAGGGAGGGTGGAGTACTCGACCTGAGAGTTGGTCTCCCGAGGGTCCTGGCAGGGGAGAGGAGCAGCTCGGATTTTCTGTACATCATTAGGGAGTTGGTTGGTTGTGTGGGACATGCTGTTGTAGGATGGGAATCACACCACCTTCCGGAGGGGCTGTGGGCTTGAGCCAGTTCAGTTTAATACTAGAGATGACTAAACCATCAAGACCTATTCTCACTCTTATTCCAAGAGATGCAGCACAGAAGATGCTGTCCTCTTGGCCTCCCACTTCTGAACTGAGCTTGTACCTGCTAACGGGCTGAGGGCCCCTGCGTGGCAGGCTGAGCATTTCTGGCAGAGTGTGGAGAAGGCTCTTGCTGAGCACCCTGCTGCAATTCCTTCCCCTTGGCTCTGTTCCCATGGCTCCCTTCCCCGGGTCAGTGGCCCTGTTCAGGCAGCACGAAGGCCTGGTGGGCTTTGCTCCTGTACACGCACGTCAAAGGGAGCCTGACGTCACCGTGTCCTGCGTCGCAGCTCATCACTGCCATCTGCAGCAGATCCTGCTGGGATCGGCGTGCCAAGGACACAGAGAAATCTCACTGCAGATGGGTTGTCAGGGAAAGCACGGCTGGGACATTCCTGCAGGCCCTTGTCAATACTTGACTTACCAATAACCTTTTTCTCTTTCCCCTTATCCACCTGGCAGAAGCTTTTTCAACCTGTGCTGTCTTTCCTGCCACCTTTCTTGCAGCAAATTGGGCCGTAAGGAAAGTAGAGGTGACATCTGAGATCTGTTGAGACCAGATGTCACAGGCCAGCAGGGGAGATCACAGTGGAGGAGTGCTGCTCATTAAATGCCACCCCGAGAGAGCTCGGTTTCAGGATACACCTGCTCTTCTAGCATCAGTTCTGTGAGGTGTAGGCACCTCCCACAGCCCTGCTACCTGCAGCTGGTGGCAGCTTAATACCATGCTAATTAGAGCTGCATCAGCATCCCTTACCTCCTGGAAAATGAACACTGCTTTCAGACAAGACAGAGTACTAAACTGTTCTGATGTTCCTCAAGGCAGCTGTTAATTGTACTTGTGCTGGTCTGAGTTGATTCTTTAATTTGCAACCAACATATGAGAAGTTTTGCCACTTCCCAGACACGTTTAAGAAGCGAGTCAGTAAGAACACCTTCTTCGTGCTGGTGAGAGTGGTGGATGAGCTGTGGTGAGTTGTCTTCTTCACTTTGGGGTGGGAGATGTGGGGTCAGTAACAATACAGAAGTCTGGCAGTTATG
>VWZY01013388.1:140950-207418 GCA_013399075.1 Chloroceryle aenea | reverse complement strand
GCGGCGGCAGCGGAAGGTGCACATCCTGAGCCAGGACAGCTTCTACAAGGTGCTGACCGCCGAGCAGCAGGCCAAGGCGCTGAAGGGACAGTACAACTTCGACCACCCGGGTGAGCTGCCCCCGCCTGCAGCCCCGCGGCCCCTTCCCCAGCTCCCGGGTGGTGGAGTTGGCGGTCGGAGAGCGGCCGGGGCTTTCTGCAAGGGCTTCTGGAAGTGAGGAGCGCTGGATAACTGAAACGCTCTTTCCCCCACCCCAGCATCTGTTTATCTCCATGTATGTGCACGTTGCAGCTGCCCTGCTGCGGGTGGTAACTGCTGGCTTGGTGGATCTCCGCAGGGAGCGGTGCTGGAAAGTCAGGGAGGATCCCAGTTTCCTCATCCTCCGGAGAGGCTCTGTAGTAAACTGCATCATTCCCCAGATCCTCTCTGGTACTTCATGTCCACGTGAACAGCTGCTCCCCTTGCTGAGGGGAGTGCAGTGGGTCACAAACAGGACAACTGTCCGCCCTTGGCTGACGTCTGGAGCCTGCTGTGGGTTCGCCAGGGTACACAGTGCTCTTGATGTCTGAGGTTTTCTCAATTACTCTTTGCTGCCAGGCTGAGAGTTGCACAAAATTACACAATTACCAGGTGGTTTGTTAAAATGATATAATTACAGCTTTGCATTTGGGTTGTTGGACTTCGCTGTATTGTAGTTGGTTATAAACAGCAAATTCTCCCTTCCTTATCTCCGTAACCCAGTACAGCAGCTCTAGCTTGGGCAGAGAGGGTTGGACTGCAGGTGGTAGGAAAGAATAAAGCATCAAGTTCCTGCTTTCCTGGTGTGATACTGGACAGAGAGTTTTTTCCTTTGGTTCTGGGAAGTCTTGGCAGGACACTTGATACAGCAGCCTCTGAAATGCTTCTTCTTAAACCTTCCTCTTGCAGATGCTTTTGATAATGAGTTGATGCACACAACCCTGAAAAACATCGTTGAGGGGAAGACAGTCGAGGTACCAACATACGACTTCGTGACCCATTCTCGGTAGGTCTCGGTGTTGTGCAAAGTCTCGAGGTGTGCACGTGGATGTCCCCATCCGTCCCCAGCCCGACTGTGGCGTGACACCCCTTTATCAACGCGCTCTGGGTGGCTTTTCCTGGCAGGCTGGCAGAGACGACGGTCGTCTATCCTGCCGACGTTGTTCTGTTTGAGGGAATCCTGGTTTTCTACAATCAAGACATTCGGGACATGTTCCATCTCCGGCTTTTCGTGGACACGGATTCCGATGTCCGGCTGTCCCGCAGAGGTGAGGCTCTGCTGTCACGGGCAGCACCAGCCTGCTCGTGCTCCTTATCCAGCCTTGGCTGTGTGGGAAGACTCAGGGCATTTATCTTCCCGTCCCAGTTCTGCGAGATATGAAACGTGGGAGGGACCTTGAGCAGATTCTCACGCAGTACACCACGTTTGTCAAGCCTGCCTTTGAGGAGTTCTGTTTACCGGTACGAAATGGGTCGATAATTTGATCTGGGGGGGTTTGGGGCAGAAGAGAAGGGGATTGGTTGCACTGTAGATGCAGCAGTGGTGGTGGTTGGTGTTTGTATTTCACAAGTTCCATTCTCACCCCTCTGCCTCATCTATTTATGAGCTGCTTGTTTAGGGAACTTAAATGATTGGTCCCTTGTGTTGCAAATCCCTCAGGCTGCACAAGGTCTCTCACCAATCACTGCTGTGGCTATTTTAACGTGGGCCCCTTTGACAGAAACACTCCCACTCTGTTGACTCTTAAGTATTGCAGGAGGAAAAGGGGTTGGTTTCCCACAGATTCTCTCAACAGGGACCAAGAGTGAAAACCTGGGGCAGACCATTCTAGCGTTGGCCTGCGGCATTGTATGACGAGGGGCCAGTTTATGTGCTTATGTAATTAAAATAATTTGCAAGAACCCCTTTGAGAACAAAGGCTTGTATCTGGATTAAATAAGATGGAAAAGGCACCTCTGGATCAAAGCAATTCTGGGGTTGTAAAAGTATCATTAGAAATGCTGAATTTGACAGCTTTTTTTTTTCTAAGCAAGGGCTCTGTGGTGGCAAGGAGCCATCAGAGGCAGGAAGGAATTTTACATGCTCATTGGGTGCCTTGGCTCTTGGCAGAGATTTAGCAATGGCTTGTGAAATGCTGATTGGAACCAGCTCTTAGCAAATAGAGCTCATCCGTGAAGGAGGTGACCCTTGTGAAGGCAGTGTGCTGCTCAGAGGGTGAAAGCAAGTACTCTGAACTTGTCCCACTACCCGGTGATGCAGTGCAGAGGGAGAATGAGAGCACTCCCTGACCTGAGATCCAGTGCCCAGGAGCCCGTGTGACTGCTCAATTCGTGTGGGTGTTACCCTGTCTGAGAGCTTTAGCTTCTGACCCCCCGAGCACGGAAACCCTTCCACCTTTGACTTCAGCTTTCTGGCCTTTGGTAGCTTCTTCCTAGGCTACAGTGACTTTGCTCATTAACAGTCTCCACCGCCGTTGCTGTTTTGCAGACAAAGAAGTACGCAGATGTGATCATCCCCCGAGGAGTTGACAACATGGGTAAAAGGGAGTTGGGTTCTCTGCCTGATTTCTCTGGGGAGCCATCTCCAGGGCTGGGAAGGGAGCAGGTGGCACACCATGGCCTGCTTCTCAGGATGGGTGTTCTGGTGGAGGGCTGGAGGGGAGGGATCTGCTCAGCCTGACCGGGATAACCGGCCCGTGGAGGGCTGGAAAAAATGCCATGCGATTGGAGACGCAGAGCAGCAGCACAGCAGTGTCAGAGCTGGTGCTGCAGCTGCTGGTTTTGGTGGAGGGTTGACCTCGCTGCAGAGGACAGGCACAGTTCCATTTAAGGGCTTGTTAAAACTTGAGTTGAACGGGGCTGGATGCTCCACATTTTCTAGATAGCTCAGCTGGGAAAGCCTACGCGTCCTCTGTTTCCCGTTCCTCTCTGCAGTTGCCATAAACCTCATAGTGCAGCACATTCAAGACATCCTCAACGGAGACATCTGCAAGTGGCAGCGGGGGGCCGTGAACGGGCACAGTCGGACCTACAAGCGGCCGTTCCCCGAGCAGACGGAGAGCAGCAGCGTGCTCGCCGCCGGCAAGCGCTCCCACCTGGAGTCCAGCAGCCGTCCGCACTAACCCGGCAGTGGCTGGAGGCCTTGCCTCTGCTCCCGACCAACACTGAAGACCACTTTGGGAAAGGACTTCGACAGAATGGTTGGTGAAGTGCCCTGTTCAATCAGCCCAGCAGTGGAGGGGATACGGGTGTGAAACTTCTTGCAGAGGGGAGCCCCTTTCCCCGCCAGACCCCTTCCCTTTCCTCCCTCTGGCATTATGATGTCACTTGATGAACTGGTTGAGGGCAGTGCTACTGCCTTTTATTATTTTAATTTTTCAGATGAGATCTAATGCTGAAGTCTGCCCTGCAAATTAAGCACTGATTAGCAAGGTGATTGGCAAGGTAGCCCATTTCCCCAGAGATGATCTTCCTTAGCAGGAAAATTCAAGAGAAAACACAGAGTCTTTATCCAAAAGTAGCTCACGCCCTGTTCATTTTAACAAGCAGGTGCAGCCCTTGCTCTTTTCTACCTTGTTGGCACCTTCACATTGCTCTCCTGCTGTCCAGCCTCCTTTTTAGCCTGTAGTATTGTGTGGGGGCAGAAGGATTGACCTGTAGAGGGATGTCTGCCCTGAGATAGAGACAAAACCGGAGACTGACTGGGACAAATGGGAACTTGCAGGTCAGTTGGGGGGACAGACCCAAGAAGTTTTAAGATTCTGGTACCTAATTTATTCCCTTCTAAGCTCCTGACCCTTGCTCCACTGTATGATTATTTTTTATACCCAAATAGTCTCCTTCACCACAGTTACTGAATGTGTGAGCTCCCAACGGGCTTGAGTTGCTCATGGAAACAGAAACCTGACCTTGTCAGTATTTGTGACTTTTAGGGCATTTTTGTACTGCTGGTTGCAGATTCTGCTGGCAGAATCCGTCCACTCCCAGAGCTGGGTGGTAAGAGCAGCAAGGGGGAAAGCTGGGAACTGCAGGACCCTCCTGCTGACGGCACAGACAGCTCTGGGCACGCTTCTCCCCTCTGTCAGGGTGGAGTGCTTGCCTTGCACTCAGGCAGTTTAAGCTCAAGAATGTCTGGTTTTCTAAGAGCAGCAGTCGAGGCTCAAAGTATAAACAGCGACATCCCAGTTTCTGTTGCTTACCCCAGATAAGTGATACTGCAGCAACATGAAGTTTCTGGAAGAAAATATTTCTGAAATGAAGTGCTGGTTGGGCCCTTGACTGTGTCCCTGTGGTATCCTTCTTGAGTCTGGGCTTAAGGTGTAACTTTAAGAATGGGGGGTGGGGGGGAAAATAGTATTAAGAGGAATTTTTTCGTATTTGGTAGTTTTCTAAACCCAGGGTCTGGCTGTGTTGATTGTGGGTGTGTTACTTTGGCTAATAAACAAATGAACCAGTGAGTAGAAATGACCTTTTTCTATAAAAAGGATTTGTGCTACTTGCACTACACCAGCACAGGTACAGAAAGGAGCATTTCTGGAGATGCTCTTTGCCTCAGCTGTTTCCCCCCACCCCTTAATTCAGAATTGTTAGCTTATAGTTCTGTTGTGGCTGAAGTTTTAGAGAAGGAAAAGAAACTTAAAAGCAGTCTGGATTGTCATCCCTATAGTCTTTCCAACACTGGATGTGGTAAAGGTTCATTAGGTGATTGGTCACCACTCTTCAGCGGTACATCTCTAGTGCAGTTCACTTCCACACTGCTGCTGCTTAGCTCCGGGTGATAAGACAGGGAATATGAGCTACTGCACGGAAGCATTAGCTATGGGGCTGACTGAAGTAGGAGCAAAACAGTCACTGAAACCTACTGTGAATGACTGTGGTGTTGGATCATCGCTTCCTCTGGGGCAGGGGGAGCTCAGCGCAGCCGGGAATAGCGTTTCTTAGAGCAGCCAGGAAGCCTACAGTGAAAAGCAGCCTGCTCTGTCTGGGCTTGCTGTTCTTGGTCAGCTTTTGAGTCTACTGCCATATCCTGCTGCTGCTGCCACCTGGAAAAAATAAATCAAATGTGGCATAGGTACAATAACCCACGGTGATACCAGCACAGAGCTACTGCACACTCCCCACGGGTGATCCCAGTGCCGCACGTGCACCTTCTTCCCACCCTGTGACTTCCTCTGCTGCTGCAGGGCATGGGCTGAGCCAGTTACCTGCAATGTTTTCACCCTGCACCTGTGTGCACAAGTCCGAGCAGGATTCCTGGTCCGTGGGCTCCGTTCCCCCTTGCTCGGAGCTCTGCCGAGGTGGGAGGGGTGACCCTGCAGCCCAGCAAAGGTGAGGTAACTGCCATTGCCAGGAATGAGCCACAGGGCTGAGGATTCTTCTGGCTTTGGCTGACTTCTTGGCCTGCCTGAAGCTTTGTTTTTAGTTTGTTTAGCTGTAACTGCAATTTTTTTAATGTCTTACTTGTTTTAATTTTTGCTTAGCTTCGTAAAAGTTGTGTTTATGCCAAATGATTATACATAGAGAATAGTAACAAGTTGTTTTATGCAGAATGAACTATTTATAAATTCGGTGTAATGCTGTAATGTAATTAAGCAGAGATGATAGCAGAGCAGTGGAAGTGGGGGCAAATAATGCACTGTTGAGGAGTACAGCCATGGGATGATGCTGAAGACTGCAGGGCCAACTACAGACAGTTCAAGATGTGTGCCCTTCAGAGCTGGGAAGGCCCAGGCTTTAGGAGTAACAGAAAACAGGGAAAAGTATCAAATATGTTGGAGAGTATCTAGGTACAGTAATTTGTAACTCAGAATTGCAGACCAAGGTGCTAGGAAACATAAACTGGCCCAAAGTGCCATCGTAGGGCAAGAAGGAAGAAGCCATCAAGGTTGTACTCCCAGGGAAGAGGAAGAAGAAACCCTTGTGGCTCTTCCCAGCAAAGGGCCTGGGATGCTGTTGACTGAAGTCAGCAACCTTCAGAGCCTGAGGGACAGGGGAAGGGTGAATGTAAGGGGTAGAGAATGGGAACCGTGCCCATTTTTTTTTATGTAACAGTATTCTTTTATTTTCTTTATTCTGTAATAATTAAAGCTGGACTACTATCAATTACTTGATCAGGATTTCAATTATACTAACAATAAACTCTTGGCTTTGCATAAAAGGTGCTTCCTTTTGCCTGTGGTTGTCAGTGTTTTCGGATCAGGATGTTCCAGCTGTCCTTCCAGCGCAAGCCCTTGAGCTCGCCAACGGACAGCGAGGGCTCCCCGTAGGTCACAGGGCTGAACGTGCGATAGACCAAGTAAACCGAGGAGAACCAGGCTACGACCAGGGCACTGAACATGCTCTTGAGAAGCAGGGATCTGGGAGGAGAGGGAAAGAGCAGTCAGGTTCCATGAAGACTGGCCAAACACGAATGCCACCAGGCAGACCTGCAGGGCCTGTCTGCTCTGAAGGCAGCGAACACACCCCGGCCACTGCTGGAAAAGTCGCTGCTCGCCCTGCAGCAGCTGGCCAGGCTGACAGCCCCGGAGGAAAGGACTGTGTTGCTTCTCAGTCATTCAGTTCAAACCAAATACCTGCAGAGATGATCGCCGAGATGCTGCAAGACGATGGGAATCAGGAGAATCTGGAATGTGAGGGCAGGCAGGTAGTGGTACAGGAAAAGTGTTTTCTCCATCAGGAAGAAGGGCAGGTAGTTCACAGCCCAGCCTCCCACCGAGATCCCCCCGGCTGACACCCAGAGCTGCCATGCATCTGTGGGAGACAGGAGATCCTCATAGGACACTTGCCAAAGTCCTTGGAAACCTAAAGTCTCTAAGAGGCTGCCTGCTGTCATGGTTTGGGATTTTCCCCCCACTTTTCAGTCTGTGCTAATACAACCTTTAACTTAACCACACTCAACGTGGGGAAGTGGTTACGTTCTGTCACACTTTATGAAGTCCCCATCACTGTTGACATCACTGTCAACATGGAGAGGCTTTGCAGCATGATGACAAAATGTGATCCCAGAAAGGTCAGCATAAAACTGCCCTGGGCACATGGAGGAGAGGGGACCTCGGCTGGAACAAACACATCTCAAATAAACCCCTCCCCACAGAGCCAGCACCCACTGCTTTTAAATTATCCCAAAAGAGCTCAGTCAAATCTAAATAGGAGACCTGGACATTTCTTACATGGAGGGAATTACTCAGATAAATACACTGGCTACTCTATTTTCTGATGAAGTGATGGTCATATTGCAGTAGCCATAATCAGCCTCTTCATGGGCTACTCTAGCTGTTCCTGTGTCCCTCATAACAATGTCAGGGTCAGGTAGTGCTGGTGCAGCTCAACACAGAGTTGCAAAAACAGGGTGGGTTGGGGCCATTAAAACGTAGCTGAACAAACACCCTCCCCTCAACACACACAGTGGAATCCAACCTTCAGGGATGTCGTAAATCTTCCTCCTTCGTCGTAGCAAGTACCACAGGGACAGGCACAAGTAGACCAGAGCAGCAACATTAGCTGAAGCCCAGGTGACAACGTTCCCGAGGAGGTGGATCTGGGCCTGTGGGACAGAAGATGGTCTAAGCCAGAAGCAGGAATATGCTGGAGTTCCTTTAGGGGAGTTTAAATATTACCTACACATACTTGCTAAATGAAACAGCAGCCTGATTTTTCCTGGAACAAAGTTAGTGGATAAACTTTGCTGCTTTATGACTGTCATGTAATGGAAAGCATTTAAAAGATGCTATTGGAGATGAACTCATCTTCTAAATGCAATCAATAATAGCAACTATTAAGCTGCAATCTTTCTTTACAGAAAAAGAAATGACAATGATTTAATTAAAGCAGCTACTATTAAAGCAATGCCAAAAAATAAAACCCAAACCAACCCTCAGAAAAAATATATTCTTAATAGAGGAAGAGCCCTCCTGGAGCAGCTGCTTGGCTGGAACTGCAGCCCTGCTCTCACTCCTGCCTGACCTGAGGTCTGGTTTCTTCACCAGGGTCATGTTTACTTCTACCACTTGTACTTACACCAGAGGTCGGGTGGAGCCAGTAGGCAATATTTGTGTCCATTGTGATCCAGTCCAGAGCAGAAGAGCTGTACTTATGTTCTGTGTCTTCATTTTTTAATGTGAGTATTTTCCACTAGGAAAAAAGAGTGCAGAGAAGGCAATGAACAGTGAGTGGGACAGCAGGTGGGGGAGCAGCTCCAGGAGTTAGATGGTAAGCTCCTAACTTAGAGAAGTATTTTGCACATCTCATACTGGATACTGATCAATACAAGGGGTTTATGTTGTTCTTATCTAACACATTTCTCAGTGAATCTCTACAATGTTAGTAAGGGGCATCAACACCCCTGGCTGCACCTACTACACATTAAAGTTCAGTTTCAGGCATCTTTGGGGGCCCAGCTGAGCTTCCTCCCCCTTCTTTTTTAACACAGTCATGTGGGTAGGCAGAGGTCTCTAATGACCTTCTAAGTCCACTCAGAAATATTTTTTTAGTGAGGAAGCCAAATGACTCTATCAGCAAGGAATAAACAATGAATCCTCAGGCTCAGAGTTTGCAGAAATGCTCCTGCAGCAGCAGGAGAGATGTAGGGAGTAAGAAAGACACTCACCTGCAATTCTGTGAACTTTGCCATGAAGCTGAGGTTTTTACTTATGTCCATCTGTGTAGGAGAGTGCAGCTCCACCTCCCTCTCTTTCTGCTCTTGGCCTGGAAGAAAACAGCATCCCTCAGAAATAACCATGTAACAGGCAGGAAGCTCGAAAGGGGAGAGAGCAGGTAAGATACACTCCTGACTCCTCACACTGCTGGAAGCCCTTCTGGAAAACACAGTCCAAGTGCAAGAGCTCTAAGGGGATTTATAAGGAGTCTGACATCATGACAGAGGCTGAGCCTGCTGAACACACACGCACAGAACACCACCTCCCCATCAACATCAGGTATCCCCCAGGCACAGAAATCTGCTTGGAGAACCTGGCTGAGACTTACTTTTCCCATATCTGTGCTCTTCCACATTCCACACCATGCTCTGGTGGTAGCCCTTGGACAGCTTCTCTCCAACCACCTCCAGCTGCCGGTATCCCCACTCGGGTAAAGATGCTCCACTGAGCTGGAAGTGAAAGTTGACTGTAAACTTACAGTCCTGCCAACTTGACCAGCAGGATGGAAGTTCCAAGCGTCTGCCCAAGCAGCAGATGACAGCAAGGGGCTGATAAAAAGTATGAGAGAGTCACCAAGCAAGACTGTGTCAACAAATGCTCAGCCATAACTTCAGTGATTCTGGCAAGCTCTGTGCAGAGCTCTTTATCTATTTCAGTTGCTGTCTCACACACTAATCACAGACTCAGCATCTCAAAGCCCCAGTTGTGTGCAGTGGTCACAGGCTCCTGAGAAGAGGGACAGCCCTGCATGCTGAGAAGAAGGGGAGTATGACTATGACTACTTGAAACATGCTGCTCTTTTATCACAGTGAGCAAGTTTATTGTTTTCTTTTATTTACTCAGTTATTTGTCTTAATGGTTTAGGCATTTTGGAGCAGAGAGGAGTAGTTTATGAGATTAGAAGAACTGCGTGGAGCAAGAGCTACAGGCAAATAAATGTAAATGCACTTGCCTTTAGCACTGCAGAGGTGTTCACGTGAACAAACCTCACTTCTGACAGAATTGTCTTCCACACGTCTGTGTCAGACTCTCGATTTACAATTTCCTACAACAAAAAGATGTCTTTTGATCATCATGTTGTCTCAGCTGTTTCTGGGGGAACATGATGAGCTCCTCCCTTCCCTTTGACCACTCACCACTCTCCAGAGGTTCTGGGCTGGCATGGAGATGTTATAATCAATGTAGCAGGAAACTTCTTGTGAGTGGGGGCTAAGAGGAGCAGCAACATCATGCCTAGAAGACAGATAAAGTAAGAACCTCCAAAACCATTTCCCAAATTCATATAAAAAGCAAACCCATCAAAATATTGAATTGGCTCAGACCAGATTCAGTAATAAAGCACTCACAGTGATTGCACTGTTTCCTCTGACAGAGAGCACGCCCCACTACCCCGAGCTGCCAGGAACAGGCTCCAAGGAAGCCAGCACAGATGCCTGCTATGCCAGGCTGAAGAACAAGCACCGATTGTGACAAACAGAGACCCTGTTCACTGGGGTTTCCAATAACAAACAAATTAGGTTTGGAAGGGACACCGCAAAACCCCGAGCCCAGAGCAGCCCCCTTCCTAATCTGAGGGATACTCAATTACATGCAGACACCCTTTGGGAAGCAGTCAAGAGACAATTTCCTGCTGCAGTCTTTGCAAAGGAGGCAAGACTCAATGGTAACTGGTCACAGAACACTGGATTCTCCAGCACATCTTCCTAACTCTCAGAGCACATCCTTCATGCAGGAGCACCCCACTGAAGTCAGCGGAGTTGACTTTGGGTCAACAGTAACACAACATGGTAATATCTGCTCAGACCTGGAGTGGAGGCAGTGAAGGGGCATGGATGAAGGCTCACCAAGGGGATCGTGTATTTAGGAATCTGCAGAACCAGCACGAACTGCAAACATGGGTGAAAGCAGCACTAGCCCCTCTAAAGGCCACTAGCAGAGAAGACCAGAAACAGCTAGCAGGCACTGACCAGTCTGTGCTTAGTATCAAACCCCACTGCCAAGTCAACTGCAAAAACCAAGTAAGCCTACAGAAACCTTTCTCTGAGCCACAGGGACAGCTTATGTAACAACCACATGAGGTCCCTCCCAGCCCCACTGTTTCAAGAATCCACAAATAACAGGCAGTTTACAGCACATCTAAATGCTGGGGTCACTGCACTGCAATCCTGAATAATTATCCTGAGGCAGCAAAGCAGAATGAGCCCACAGGCTCAGCAGAGGGCGAGGAAAGGACTCACGTGTTGAGGTACCGAGTCGTGATGCCGTGGACCAGCTGCACGATGTGTCCATGCCTGACAGGACGGGGCGGGTTACTCACCACCAGCTGCTGCCTGGTGGGGTGATACCCAAGAGGAAGTGGTTACATTCTTCTTTCTATAGAGTGCAACCTTGTCATGACCAAGCTGTTAGGTCAAGAAGCTGCAGGCATGGACAGACATTGAGGCGGTAAGAGGAGGAATTAAAGCCATCTATAGATTGTACCAGAACGGAAACAAAACTCGTGGAGGCAAAGGTGAGTTAAGGGCAGAATGACTCAGAGGACTGGTAACGGGATATTGACAGCCTGGCCATTAGGTCAGTGGTCTGAATCCAGGTCAGTGAGGAGTGAGTTCAGATTATTCCCACCACACAGCTGTTAGGTGGCTTCTGCACAATAAGTCACTGCTTCAGGCAGCTCTGACAGGTGCTCACACAACTGATGTCACTTCTGGCACAGTTATGAGAGAGATCAATGGTCTCCTCCAGAAGACCAAACTGTCATCTTGCTAAGGCCAGGGCTAAGGCATGCTTTGGCAAGGGGCCCGCTGCAGTTCACCTAACTGTACTAACATCTCTACTTTACTTCCTACAGAAGGACTTCACATCCTCCAGAGCTCATAGGAGTCCTGAGTTTGAAGAATTTTAAGATGCTGGGTTTCTGTGGCTCTGGTAGAATCCTTACTTGAAAGGTTTGCACCATGGACAAACTTTCCCAATGTGGATATGATTTATAATGGCACATAGTCCTTCTGGAATGACTCTTTAGGCAGTTCCCAGAGCAACATAAGAAACCTACAAAAGTAACTTTGATCAGTATGAAATGATACCACTCAAGGGCTTTTACTGGCAAAACTGCAAGAACAAAGAGTCCTGCTCCTCACTGACAGTTACAATGGCAAAACACTTCATCAGAGATCAAGCTTCTCAGGCACAGACACCCACTTGGAATCCCTCCTGATGGGGCAGATTCCACAGCTCATCCCGCACTTTAAATACAAAGATATACTCATTCTGCAAAAGTGATTTCTACTCTCTTCTGAGACTCATCCAAGTTGATAAAATTCATCAAGCACTTCAAAAAGCAGAACTTTCCTTTCATGCAAAGCACCTGAAGAGTTCCCACCACTCTCGTGAGTCTTTAAACTTCCCCTTGTACACAGCACAGCCCACTCTCTGGCAGGAGCAGTTCAGACAGAATTGCAGGGTCCTCAGTAATGCTTTTACCATATTGAGAAGGGTTGTGCAAAGAGCTGCCCTTACCAACTCTGCAGCTGAAGTTACTTGCTCAGGATCACACATGGCCTCTGTGCCCATGAGCAAAGACCAGTTAAATCCACTCCAAGCTATGCCCTGGTTCGGTTTTGGAAGCACACAGAAGCTATGCTGACAGCAGCTTGGCAGTTACATCTCTTGCATACTCACATTCCAGGATCTTTGACAATCCACCAGTTGTTCACATCCTTGAAGGGATAGCAGGTCACCTGCTGTTGATGGGAACTACCCCGGCCATTCTCATACCTGTACAGAAGGTTAAAGAGAGATGTGCATCAGTACATTTCTGTGCTCAACAGTCACTGGCTCCATTCCTACAGTGCACAGAGAAGCTGTGTATCTGCAGTGTGCTCTGAAGGATCAGTGAAGAAATTGCCAAGACCCAAAGAGAGATACCTGGACTGACAGGTAAAGAACCAGAGCACACTTTCACCCTGATAATACAGACCCAGCCAGATTCCTCACCTGATGGGATAAGTATTGGTGTGAGAATGGAGCCAACACTGCATGGGCTTGCCCAGCACGTTCCGCAGAGTAATCTGAGAGCCATAGGCCACCTCTAAGGGCTGGCCCTGAGTGATTCGAGCCAGCCCACCCTGAGAAGCATAATGACAGGGTAAGTGGAAAGAAGAAAGAATGCCAAGGCTGTTTCAATTCTATTAAGAGGCACCTGTCCCTTGAACACAGCAGTATCTTAACGCAATGCCTTCTCATTTGGTTGTATCTACAAAAAGCAAGTCTTGCAGCACCATGCTCAGCAGTTTGTAAATACACCAACATCTGAAAGACTGCAGAGTCTTAGGGAATAATACACTCAGCCACGCTGCTCTATGAGACAGACTAAACACTCTTCTACAGAAAATCATACTGTCAGCCTGCCATCTACAACGTCATCACTGAAGAGTGCAGTTCTGTATCTACTTCTGTGGAGTTTCCTGCAGGAAGGGACAAATCTTCAGCAGAAGAGTGAACATGTCGTCTTGGTTCACTGGGAAAAGCTTTTCATCTATTTCTCCTCCAGATGCTTCATCTTAAAGCTGTACTACAGCAGGAAAGTCATTTATGTCATTTAACATGACATAAAAAGAAGAAATATGCAAGATCAAAGACACAAGATTGCACACCTTTCCTCTAAGAATGCACACAAGACAGACTTGCCCCTCATCTCCCCTAATAAATCAGCCTCACGACCCTATTTCCTTTACCTCTAAACTGGCTTGGAAAGCACTTGTCATAATCTGGTCATGAGGCCCCGAGCGATACAGTAAGGTCAAGTGCACGTAGAAGAAGGACAGGTACATGGCCATCGGGATGATGAGGAGGGCCAGGCCCCGAGCTAGAAAATGGCACATCAAGGAAACCTAGAAAAACACCAAGAACTCAACGGTTTCATACTCCAAGTAGCAATAAATATTAAAAACTACAGTGCACATGGCTTGTTTTGTTTGTCTTATTTATGTTTCCCCGACCAGCCTCATTCAGCTGTAACTTTGTGGACAGGTGGATAACTTCCACCAAGGATAACTTCCACTAAGGATTTGGACTGAAGCCAGCAAGGGGTATGTGAAACAGAATAGGTTTTGAGCTACAGATTGCCAAAACATGGGTAAGAGCAGAAAAGCCAGCCACACACACGTATTTATCTTAAATTTAACTCCATCTTCTCCAGCAACTGAGCTGGAAAACTGTTCTGTGACATGAGGCGTTGCAGACTACGACAAGGAATTTGATATCAAGAGATATCAGTAAGATATCAACAGACAGCATCATTATCTGTGGGCTTAGAAGGCTCTTGGCTGGCTCCTGTACTGAAAAGTTTCAGGTAATGTATTTTGAATGCTGTGTTACCTACATTTGAGAAGCTCTGGTCTCCTATCATGTGCCAGAAGTGGAGTCCTGCAATGGCCAAGAGCAGCATGTAGGTGAACAGGCCCATATATTTCACTCTGAGAGGAAAGCATGGAAAAAGTGCACGGTTAAAAACTACACAATTACCTAATACATAAACATTCAAACTTTCTCTTGAAGAGCATGCATGAAAGTCCAAGCACTCAGATCCATTACGAGTTTGGTACAACAACATAAATAAGCTTCAAGGCTTTGACACCAGGAGATACCATATTTTTGCCAATTGCACGAGATCATCGCAGTGACAGAGAGAGAACCTTCTAGATACCACAAAGCATGGAGTCCCTCGATTCAGACTTTTGTTACATCCTCTCCATAGAAATGATCTAACTCACTAAATGTCTCGGAGACGTCTGCTCAGAGCAGCACCAGGAATCCAGTCTTGAAAACCCAAGGCCCCACTGACACCTCAGATGGCAGGCAGGAAAGTCAGCTGACTAAAACAAAGCAAGGCATCATTACTCACCCAACTGCACAAGAGCAAGCTACTCCAGTCAGCAGGAGCCAAAACCACCAGCTTCCAGAGAAGGAACTGAAATAAAAGACAAAGATGCTACGGTGAGATCTGGGCACCTTCTTAGGATCCTGAATTCAGGTAATTTGAGAAAAACTCACAGGACTCTGCTATTCCTTATTCTACTCAGAGGTACCCCATTCTGAGCCTCCCACAACACCAGCTCTCAGCACTGACCTGCAGGGTGTTGTTAAATGTGCTTCCCTGTATCCTGAAAAGCAAAACACTACCTGTCTTCTGACAGCACAGACAAAAGAAAAATATCAAATCACTTGCTGGGCTCTGTTTGAAGATAATTTTATGTTACTAAAGACTGCTTTATCCTCTGCAAGGATCACAGAACAAGTTAAATCACAAGAAAAGAGAAAAAGATCTCCAAATTCAGTGCCTGTAAACAGTAACAAAGGAGTGTTAAGTGTTTCTTTTTACCTTCCAATAAAATATCTGGGTGGGCAAAGGAGTGCTCCCAAGGGATTTTATTTTTATTATAAAATAAAAAAAAGACAACCTTGCCACCAGTTAAAACAGTCTTTAACACTGCTCTGAAGAAAAAACTTCTGCGGCAGCCGCACGAGAGGTCAAAGCACTGGATTTTACAGACAGACAAAGTGAGCTGCCAAGTGGTGAAATGACTTACAGGAAAAAAACCCACAGTCTGTGACTAAAACAGACTGACCACAAGACTACGAAAAAGAATGGAAGACAATCCAGCTTTACCTGTGCCTTTGCAAATTGTAGAACTTTAGGTAGGATAAAACTGCAAGTAGGATAAAAAAAATCAATATTGATTCCAGGAGCATGAACCTTGACTGGGTGATCAAAGAGTTCTCTGTTGGAAAAGAGAGAAAGACTTAATTTAGAGAAACTTAACTAGAGGTAACTGCTACCTCAGACAATTGCATCACTACCCACCAGAAGGACCCTCCCCTTCAGGGACAGCCAAGTCATTTGCAACCTTACTGTCTCTAATAGGGAGGTGATGGGTTTAGAGGGACAAAAATCTTCCAGCAGGAGCAAAGTACACGGCCCTAACT
Organism: Chloroceryle aenea; assembly: GCA_013399075.1. Lineage (NCBI taxonomy): Eukaryota > Metazoa > Chordata > Aves > Coraciiformes > Cerylidae > Chloroceryle > Chloroceryle aenea. The sequence continues at coordinate 191,759 of VWZY01013388.1, read as the reverse complement.
GTCTCCAAGAACAAGGAGGTGGGCAAGCAGTGAAGTCTGGAGGAAGGCAGATAAAGGTGCTGTGCTTGTCTACAAAGGCAGAGAAAATCAATGCTGGGAAATCCAGAGAGGTGCTTTTCAAGGCAAAGAGAGTCAAAGCAGTGATCCCAGCAGGCAATGAGCGTGACCAGGAATCTCCAAGAAAGGGAGCTGCAATGAACTGCTTTGTGCAGGATTCCCTGAACCAGAATCAGAGCAGCCAGTAGGGAGAACTCTCTTAAAAAGCTGCTGAGAGGCTCTTTCCCTTTCAGGCAGTTAGCACCACAACCTCAGAGAAAAAATACAAAACCCAAGAGAGCTACACACACCAGAACAGTGTCCAGTCACGGTGAGAAGGACACAGACTGCTTTGCTGCAGTTTGGAGGTGAAGGAGTTTGGTGGGCTCTGACTGTGACTAGGGTGGTCCTGCTGTTAAAAACCAGTGTGGTGTAACTCATCCTCTAAACCATCGAGGGAGAGAGCACAGGCCTTCTTGGAAACATTTTCTGTGAGGCTGCTAAGGCTGCCCACTCTGCTTAATAATGAAATGAGCTTGCATGAAGCCTCAGCCTAGAACAGCAGCCTGCTGCAGGGCTATAAGGACAGCAGGGGACCAGAGAAGCTCAGCAGAGACTGATCCAGGCCAGGGCTCCAACGTGTCGTTAGCATTCTGTGAGGAGATGCTGCTCCAACCTTTTACTCACCCTAAACATTCACAAGGGGAAAAGGGACCCTTCTCCCTTGGGGCCCAGGGAACCAATCTTACCTAAGAGAATCAGAAGAGCAGCTCCAAGTGCAGCACAGTGGGAGAACCGCAGTTCTACCAAAATCTGGTACGCTAAAGGCACACAGAGAGCACCAGCCAGGGCTGGCAGGAGTCGCAAGGACCAAACAGGAACGTTCACGTTGTATTCTGAAACAGGAGACAAGAGTGATGCACAGATTTGGAAACCATTTACTGCAGAGCAGACAGATCAATCCAGAACTCCTCATGACTGCAACGAGTTGTCAAATCTGACTCCTGCTGTTACTAACTTATTGTCCGTCTTGTACTGCTTCAGCTGCTTGAGCTGATTTGGAAATCTGTGCTATGGAATCACAGCGCCTTAAACTCCTGTTAGAGACCTGCAGAAGACTTAGTTAGGAGGAGAAGTGAAGGTGTCAGATAAAGCGTTACTTCCACTAGTCAGGCAAAAGGAATCTGTCGGCTGCTGAAATCCTGCTTGTTTTCTCAGACGAATGAGACAGTTAAAATCAGCTCTTACCAGCTCCAATCCTGTTCCACAAGAAGTTGCCGTCAAATCCTCCTAAGTAACCTAAAACATAAGCATCTATTCAGAATTTCCAGTCTCAAAACAAGTATAAAAACCTGATGCTAAATTGGTCCTGAAAGCATTTCCCAAACACACAGCTTTTCCACACATGAAAGCTCTCTTTACCCCAGAGGGTCCTCTTTTTGTACTGCTACTGCTTTACCTGCAACAGGGCTTGACAATGTGCAGAGGCACCAAGAATATAAATTGGGAACAGCAGATTGTCAGTGACAAAGTTACATGTATATTTAATCTCTCCTTCCCATACAGACACTTTTATCTTGTCGTATCTCAGCTACAGAAAGATACTCAGACCTGAAAGTTTGCTTGCTGTTGACTATTTCTAGTCACGAGCAGTTCTCATCTTACCTTTCTCTTTATCCAAAGGGCTGGATAACAGTGAGGTCATGGATATGTGGCTCCATCACCTCCTCAGTACCCATGCAATAGCCCCCTAACAATATTAAATAAAGGAAAAGCCTAATTCTTGTGTTTTCCCCCAATAACAGTAACTGACAACTCATTTCTAACCAATACTTCTCTCTCCCACAGCAACAGGCAACAGGTGCTTCCCAGTTTTGGGAGCTGTCGTACCTCCCAGAGCTAGCAGCATGTGGCCAAAAGGGGGGCCACTGTCATCCACGAAGAAGATCCTCTTCATGTAGAGTGAAACGAACTGGCCATAATAAACTTCATCAAAACTGCAACACGAGAGGCAGAAATATGTCAAATCTAACTGGGAGTATCCCGCAGGCTACAGGGATACCAGGAGGGGAAACACGGGGGTGTTGGTAGAAATCTAAGACACTGAAGCACAGTAGCTTTGCCTTTTACCACAGGAAAACACCTTCACCACCAGACTTGGAGGCTGACCTCGGGTGAGATGTGCTCTTCCACCCCTGCATTCTCACTCATAAACATGTAAAAACCAAAAGTCTATGCCATTTAAGTAGAAAACTATTTTACTCACACTACAGCCCGTGGATAGGAAAGCCCCCAAAGACGGCTCATTAATCCCAACACGGTCAATGCCACGAGGTTCATATTTATCTCCGCAGTAACCACAACTGGCTTCTTCAGCAACCCCAACATCCTGCCAAAGGTCTCTCCAAACCTCCGAGAGCAAACGGAGAAGAGCAGCGGTCACCTTTTGCTCAAAGCTAGCGGGAGATCATTGGACAGAAAACACACCCCACTACTTTTATTCTGCTACTAGCAGCTTATGGTAACTGACCTTCCACAGTTCTCTCCTCGTTTGCCACATTTATCTGTTCTCTGCTGTATCTACAGCAGTAACTCTAAAAATTAAGTCACTGAACACACTTTACTTCTCAGCTGCCCTGTTTCTACAGGCATGTGGGTCTCTGTTATCAACTATAAACTAAGAACTGTGCTTACTCTTACCATAGTTCTGCAGAAACACAGTAGCTTAATTCAAGCCCATACTCTGCTTTGTGCTAAGCAAACCTCCCAGCCCAAACTCTGGTGCTAGTGACAGGCAAAGCAAAGCTCAGGCATCAGACTGCACAGGTAGCTTTAAAAAAAACAGTTAGTTCCTTACACACTGAGCGTGTTTCTTATGGGGCCCCGGGGGGAAGCAAGGGGAAGAACCAGCAAATATCCTCTGTCTTAAAAAGCTGGGGACTGCAGCACGGGTGTAGGTGCTGTAGGGCTCTAGCGCAGCCTAGGGGGGAGCGTGGCAGGAAGCAGGAGTCAGCTGTAGGCAGAACCACTAAAAGCTAGGTCAGAAATCAGCAGGGAGTCAGCATTGTATCTCCTCACCTCAATACAACTGAAAATCACTGGAATAAATCCACCTGCGTGGCTTTGATCAGGGGAGAACAAAGCAAGATGCGAGCACATCACCACTGCCAAGCGTGGTGCCACCGTCCTGGTTTCTCACCACCTGCAAAACACAAGTGCTGTGGGAAACAGACTTTTTGAGAGGCCCCTTGCAGAGCTGGGCACGGGGGACACCACACCACTGTCCCACCTCCAGGGCCTTGGACAGGGGCAGGCCATCACCTGTGCTCTGCCATCGCCTTGCAGGCCCTAGGACCACGAAGACCACCCTGATGGACCCTGCTTCTCCCTGCAGTACAGGCCGGCCCTCAGCCCAGAGGGAGGAGCACAGCACTACCTCCCGCCAGCATCTCATGCACCACCCCAAAAAAACACTAAGACCTCTACCAGGCTTCCAAGAGCCANCAACAGCCGCTTGCGGCCCCTCGGCCTGGGCTCGTCTCCCGCCGTAGTGATCGTGAGAGTCCAACCCCTGGCAGAGTCTCGGGGCCGGGCGGCAGCCCCAGCGCGACCCTCCTCCTGCCCCTGCCGCCACCGGGGAGGGAAAGGGGAACCCCCAGAGCCGTATCCCCACAGCCACTTCCCCTCAAGAAAATGGAATAGACGTGAATTTTTAACCAGAAGAACCAGACAAAGGCTTTGGGAATTTGAGAAAAGCATAATCTGCTTTATTTTTTTTATTTTTTTTTTATTTAAATAAGGAGAATTCTTTCATATGGAAAGAGCTAATACAATCACATATTTGAAAGGAGAAACAATAGGTACTGAAACGAGGAAAAAGGGCAATAAAGAGTGTGCCGCAACTGGCCTGGTGATTCCGTGATTCGAGTTCCGGTCCAAGTAAAAGTTTTCCAAAAAATATAAACAGGTTGCACGTTACACAATTATCCATCGTCTGCCCTTTCAAATATCTGGTCTACATGAAAAGACAAAGAGAGGAAAGGCCAAAAAAAATTTACTATACAGGTCATGAGGTTAAAAGCGTTAAGGAGCACAATATCCCCTTAAGAAACAACAAATGCAATTTATACAGAACCAGAGGGAGGATTCCAGCGAAGGACAACGCCTCGAGACATGCGGAAGGGTGAGCGCCTCACTGCTGCGGTGTGATTCCGGGCACGGACGGTCAGGGTGGTGGCTGCAGAGAGCCTGAGGAGCCGGGACGAGCCAATAAACCCACGAGAGTGCCCGTGGCTACCAGGAAAAAGGGGTGGGCTTAGGATTAAAATAATGCAGTAACAGGAGAGAATTGCTGCTGTCTTCACAGGCAGCAGTTCCACCGCTTCGGCAAAACACACCTTTTTTTTTCTGGTGATGGGCCACAAACTAAGTATCCTGATGGCTGTTGCCAATTAATTCTTATTCACAAATGTTTTTCTTATAAGAAAACCAGGCTGCTGTATGTCAAAAATAACCCACGCTACAAGGAATTAACCTGAGCTTAACCAGCCAGAAGCAAAACAGAAGGTTAACAAAACTCAACACAACCTTGGCATGCAGCGGCGCTTGCCGGCAAGTCAATCTCGTAGCCCGCCCTAGGGTGAGATGTAGCAGAACTGCTAGGCTCAGGTTTTAACACATATCCATAAATACACAGGAACCACAGGGCAGCTTGTAGCTTTGCAGCACTCTTGCAAGAAAACTGTTAAATGGAGGAGCGTCTCCACGTGAACACCGACAGGGGCTGCGAACACATTCGGAGTTACTGACACTGTACAGCTGGCACAGGGCAGAGCCAGGAGCGAGTCATGGAAGATCAACAAGAATACCTGTTGCACTGGTGACTGTGCTGCTTCCACTGTCATTAAAAAAAAAAGATACTGGAGTGCTTTTTTGGGTTTGTTACTTTTTGTTTTTGTTCTTCCCTAACTTCAGTTTGTTGATTTTTATTTTACAATTAATGGGTAAAAGCAGGCTGAACTGAGAGGAAAGCAGCACTGAAGACAGCTGCTAGGCCACGAGCCACTGTGTCCAAGAGAACCGATCACATGCACGCTTCAGACCTTAAGCTGAACAGAAAGCAACAAAATCAGTCTCTGAGTATTTCTGCGTCACCCATTCTTGCTGAGAAGACCTCTCCCTCCCCCTGCTCGCCGCACCTTTCCTAACAGGAGGAGCCTGCAATTTTGTAGCTGATTTCCAGTCAAAGCAAAAGCAACTCACGAAGGAATAAATCAGTAGGGCCCGGCCCTTCAGCAGCAGAGATGGCAAGCAGAAGTATCCCCCTATAACCCATATCCACATCTATACATCTCCATTCTCCTCTTCCCCAGGCTGAATTTGTATCAGCATACCAGCACCCTCGGCATTTCTGCACCTTGAGGATTGGAGGCTTTCCTTTTGACTCAAGAGCACTACAAACTGCGCTAACCTTGTACAAGTTTTAAACAAACAAACAAAAAAATATCTATGCCAGAGAAGAAGGATATTGCACCGTAGAAATTTGGGCTCTAAAACTGCTTTCCATCACACAAAACTCCGTTAGGAGAAAGAGAGTCTTGCCAACTGCAGCTGACAGTCACGCAAAGGTGAGGAATGGAATGAAGCTCACATGCATTTCTTGGCCTTTCCTGCACAGAATAATTCAGACATAATATATAAATAGAGCAGTGAAACAATTACTTTTTCACCTAGACCTACAACATCAAATACGTATAAATAAATTCTAGTGTTTTATTCTGTTGGGGGAAGGAATGGAGGGGTTAAAAGAGAAAGAAGGGTGACCTTTTTCAACAGGAAGTATTGTAGTTCTGATGGCATTTACACCAGAGGGACTGCAGTAACTTGTATCCAGCAATAACCCAGTTTCTCCGACACATTTGACCATTTTATAGTCATATAGGTGGGAGGAAGAAGGTTAGAGTCGTTGTAAAGCTTAAGTAGTGTGTCTAGGGTAGGAAAGAGATGAGAAGAGGGGGCTCGGATAAGTCTCTTTAGCCATTACAGTTAGATTCTGGGCTGGTATTAGCTAGGGCCAGCTGGGCAGAAGGATAATGAAAAAAAAAAAGAAAAAGAAAAACCAGACAATTCTGTTGTTCATGATACTCCAAGGAAGGAAATAGAAAGGGTGCAACGACTTACGGTGGAGCAATCTTTGGAAAATGGTGGGAGCAGGACTAGCAGATGAGGATGCAGGTCTGGGAAGTGTCTGAATGCTGGGGAAATAGCTGTCACTAGATCTCAAACCCTGTACTTTGAGGAGGATGCTAGAGAGATGCTGGCACACTCTGCTCTGAAGTTAAAAATCCATAAAACATGAGGAAAAAAACAAAGAGCTTCTCTTTTTCTTACAAGTACCATCCTATCCCTTTCCCTTTGGGTTCTCTGCCATGGTCAATGGGGACACCTGTGGAGAGGGGACATTACTATGCCTAAGTTAGTTTAGGTTTCTAAGCTCTTTAAAGCTACTGTATAAAATTCTTCTTTATACCTAGCTTAAAACTTCAAATGCACCCCTAGAAAGTTATGAAGGATCTTTCCTAGAAATGGGGGGTGGGGAAGCCAACAAAGAAACAAGAACACCTTTCAGATCCCTTCCCAAATACATTCTTTGTTCAAAATTTATCTTCTTTGGAACCACCAACAAATGACTTGCTGCCACCTGGCAGGAGCAGACGGCACAGCCAGTTCTGCCTACTGCAGAAAGGAAGTTTTCTTTCCCTCACTTCAGAGGGACCAGCCTACCTTACATTTTGAAAGAGCTAAACACAAACCGAGCTAGCTGAAAGTAGCTGAGTTTACTGAAACTACTGCCAGCTGAAGGACTCCAAGCACTTTCAGGACCTTTTAAATCTGTCCTAAAGAAAAAAATAAATCTACGTACACACGCGCACACACATGCACACGCATAAACCAAAGCCAACCAACCAAAGAAAGAAAACCCAATCCCCTCCCACTGGGACCTTCCTTTCGTAGATCAAATCCTGGTGAGGGAGTGCGAGGTGACAGAACTGTACACACACTGCATCAAAAGTGAAGAACCCTTTGCTGGTCATCTGGGGAAGGACAGTAAGAGGATGATTCCAAACGGCCTCTGTAACCGCGTGCTTCCAACACAAAAAAAAGGAGGTTCCAAGTCTCCTAAAACAGCTGCCTCGCAGAGGGGCTCCCCTACTGATGTGTTTTGATACAAATTTTACAAAAGGCCATGAGTTAGAGGAACAGAAAGCAAGGCTTGGGGAAAAGGGAGAACAGCAAAGCTTAGGAGAGCAGTCCCAAGGGATGAACACAATCTAGAACAAGTCTCAGGGGACAGGAAGAATTCGAGCGGCCAAGGTAGGGAGCACAGGAGAGGAGAGCATCACAACTACAAAACGTAGTCTGTACAGACCTGTTGGCTCTTGCCAACTCTTCTGACCCATGTGCGGCGAGAATTGTAACTTTTTAATAGATTTTAAATTCTGTAAATCTATGATTTACATTTCGGTGTGTGTTTGGCAGTCACTAAAAAAAAAAATCCCAAAATCCCAAACTCACCAAAAAAAACAAACCCAAAACAACAAACCTAGATCCAGGTGAGCTTGTAACAGAAATCTGATGTTTAGGCTTTGTGGTTTTTTTCTCCTTAAAATGAAAATGCCACATCTTGTTGTGCCCAAGGCACCCCAAAGCTACGATTAAAGCGGTGCAAGTTTCAAGATTAATGCACTGATCTACTATATGCCTTTAGTACACGTTTACTTCTAATGCAAGCACTGCTTCTAGCTTAAAACAAAAGTACTGCAAAATTAATGAATGCTGGAACTGTCCTGGGTTTTGTTTTGTTTTTTTCATCCAATAATCTGAAAGGCTAAATGATCCAGGGAATATATACCCAAACAAACTCAACTTACAAGAGTCGTGATTCTCAAGGTAGCACAGAACTGTATATAAAACTAAGCAGAGTTTCCTCAGAACGTAATTTTAGCAGAAGGGAATTTTCTTCTGGAAGGAATGCGGAAAGCAGAAAGAAGAGGGGGGGAAATGAGAGAACATATAAAAGTTCTGCTATAAACAAAGATATAGCTTTTTTTTTTGTAAAAACCTCAGCTGCCTTTAAAATGAAAAAACCTCAAACTAACCCCTCTCCCCCGGTTGCCACTCTGCTGAGACAGAAGTAGGGAAGGAGAAGGATGGGCTTTGCCAAGTGAGCGATCACAGCTACCTGTGGATGGGGCATGGGGAGGGGAAAAATAAAAAATGGCTCGAGCCACTTAAAAGTCACATGGTTGGTTTGTTTTAAAGCAAGCAAGTCAATGTCATATCCACTGTTTCAAACTGCTTTGTTGGGAGAGGGGCTTGAATGATGTTGCTGTTGTCAGTCAGTGTAGGGCAGGGAGTAGATCTGGTGAGATTTTCAGGATATCCAGTCTAAGCTGCAGGGTCCTCTCAGGCAGCAGGACCAGCTGGGCATCAGAGGTGCTCCTAGGCCTTGCTTTCCTCCACTTTGACTGCCTGAGGTTTGATCGCTCCTGTGCGCACTGGCTTCATCTGGTTTGTGGAAGCTGTTTCTTGCAGCTTTACTGCTCCCAGATTGGCTTTATTTTCATCCACCCGCTGCTTTGCCTTTCGACATACAAAAACAGAGCGTTAGCTGCCACAGAGACCTCTAGGCAGATATAAAACCCAAGCTGTGACTGTTATTCATGCAAGACATCAAGTTTGCTCCAAAAATCAGGTATTTCTGCTATTCTGTCACACTTTGCTGGCCTAAACCACCTCAGATGTAAGGATCTCAAAGTGTCTCATGTCTGGCAATGCAAATAACCCATAAAAAACGACAAGCACCACAGATGTAGTAGAACTGTAAACATCCTCTAATCTCTCCTGACTTCCACATCACACAGCATTACTCTTGGACTCAGTTTAACACCCACCTACTCACTCTGCCTGCAGGAAAAATAACAGCTTCAGTACCCAGGCCTTTCTAGCACCCGGGCCTTTCTAGCACTCCTCGTAAGCTCGAGGCACGAGCATGACAGCAGGGAGGAGCAGATCCTGTTGGGTCAAACACAGTGCTGGTGTACACTACCTGTTGTACATAGTGTCCTTGCACAGAGCCCATGCTAACTGCTGGTCCAGACGGCTTCCCGCTTGGGCTGGCAGAGCTAGGCCTGGAAATCGAAGAGTCGACAATATTCATGGAGTAAATTCTACAATGGAATGAGAACCTTATTCATGTGTGAAAGAAAGAAAGAAAAAAAAAAAAAAAAAAGAGAGAGAGAGACAGCAGAAAGCAGCAGAAGAGAGGGCACGAGTCTGTGCTGTGCACATCAGTGAGCTCCCCAGCCCAAAAGACAACACGAGGGTTGGTTAGGAGAAAAAACAAACCCTGAAGTAACTGCATGTCCAAAGTGAAGGTCTGCTATGTCTAGATATAAGCCTCTCTCATCTTGAGAGGACCATGCTGAAAACTGAAACATTTTCAATGAACCCCAAAATTTCTACCTCAACAAGGAACACAAATTGGAATTGATGTGTGCTTTTTTTGTCTCAAGGCTCGCTAACAAACAAACAACTTCAGGCACTTCCCACAGGCACAAAGGGCCAAGCCAGATACACGCTGGCCCACGCCCAAAAATGAAAGCCACGATTGTGAATTTTGATACAAGTACTTGGGCTACAGTAAACACGTTCTGTATGTGAAACCCCAAGAGAAACCCGTGCAGGGATGGTGCACACACCATGTCACTGCAAACAGGGAACACGGCTTCTGCCCCTTTCGGACTGCAGAGGCCGAGTTCTGTAAACATCTTACCTGTATGTGTGTGGTGATGGTACAGACCCACTGGAGGACATGTTCTGTTTACCATCGGAGAAATGAAACCCTTTCATTTCCATTTGGGAGGACTACGGAGGAAAATGAGGGAGAGACTATCATCTTTGCATTCACAAATCACTCGTTATTGCATATAAACATTTAAACCAAATCTCTGCCCTTCTACCCGTTGTGCCCATTAAAAGAAGCAACATTTTTCATTTCAGGTGAAGAAAATGAGGCTTTTAAGTGAAATAATCTGCTTGTATTAAACCAATAAGCCAGTAGCACAAGCAAATACAGAACCTGGAAATTAACTGCTGTGCTCTCTCTCCACTGTGATAAACAAACTTATGATATGAATCCATCAAACCAGACATGACATTAATATACCTACTCAAATGGACAAGCTTCACAACAGTGTGAAATATCTGGGCAGTATTCCAACTGTGTCTGGAGCTCACCACCCCTCAAGCACTCTGGGGAAACCTGTGTAAACATGTAATAAAACTGGAGACTCCAACCTGGACCAAGGCAGGATGTGGCTCCCTGGAAACAGAATGACCACCAGCAACAAAACCTGAAACACTGCTGGCCTGTGCTTTGGAGATGAGGGGAGAAGGTCTCCTTCATTTTAACACCAACTATTTTAAGATCCCAAATAAGCCAGTGTCCCCTTCAACAGGCAAGATGAAGGAGCAACACATCAATGCAGGAGGAGGGCTTAACGAATGCCAAGATTAGCACACAGGACCTAATCCTTACCTCCCTGCTGGTAGCAAGAACAGAAGGCTGGGATCCAGGAGGGAGAATTCTTCGAGGAGCTCCTACAGGCAGGTTTTGCCCCTGAGGAAGCTGGATGGACTGTGGCAGAATCAGGGGCTGCTGGCCAGAGCCATAGCGGGGCAGAGGAAGCTGGGAGCCAGGCACAGGCATTGTTAGCTGTGTGGTAAGGACATGTAGTTAACAGTGAGAACAGAGAGTGTGTTTGACACACTGTCTTCTAATGCCCTGAAAGCACAGCACTGCTAAAAGGAAGATCACAAACAGTGCAGTCTTGCACAGAATACATGCAAATTAATGTAACAGAGGCAATGTTCACACGGAAATGCACGTTCTGGCAGTGCTGCCAACACCCTGTCAGCAGGCTTTTAACATGGCTTTGGCTTAACTACACTCAGACACAGCTTTCCTCCTTGCCTAGAACCTTCACCCAGTTTTTCAGTCTTCCTCATGGCCACTGCACGGGTGTGTTTTCTCTTGATGTGACAGCAGCAGCAGACAGCTCAGGGTCAGGTGCTTTGCACCTCTGATGCCCAAACCACAAAGTCTTTTACACTTTCATGCCAAAGCATTTTGAGAACTGGACCTCTAGAGAAAGTGATGGTGACCTCAGCTATGTGTTATACAGTCAGCTTCAAATTGATGGTAATAGTTCAGAGTAATTTAAGAAAACAAAAATGCAGCTCAGGACTCAAGCTCCTCCTGTTCCCACCGATTCATCTGCCAGTTCTCACAATTGCTGGATTTGGAAGACTCTACGACAACACTTTGTAAGAAATAAATAAGTTTTAAAAGATAATCTTAAGTCTGGCAAAAAAAGACCAAGTCACTAGCTTAAAATGGGTAAAATATTTCTTCAGCTATTTAGTTTGCCAGTATTCTATAGTTTTCCTCAGCTATGTTACTTTCAGGATTAACTCTGTATCAGTCACAACATAAAAAAATCAATTTGTCAACAAGGGGTGAACCTTAAGGTGTTGCACAAAATAAATGTAAGAGGAGTTTAATAGACTATTGAACTTCTCCAGAGAATCTGAAGACTTGCCCACAAATACAGGTATGCTTGCAGTAGGTTTCAATGTCTTTCTGTGAACCATGCTTCATAAAAACTTTTTCACACAACAAAATCTTTGTTAAAATTCTGCCAAGCAGATCAGCAGAAGATATAAATAAGACCTGCATAACATGAATTGAGAAGATAGACAAGCTTTTAAAAAAGGCTCCCTGGAAGCAGAGTTACATTTGGATCCAGCTGGGATTTGGCTCTCTGAAGAGGTACTTTTAGGACAACTACTGCATCGTGGGCTCCTATGCACGAAGCACTGCAGGGTTTGATCTGCACTGAAAGTCTCTACACTGAGGGCGAGGAATTTCAAGGTACAGAATGACATCCCAGCAGGGGCAGACAGGGCATTAGCAAGGATGTCATTAAACATGGTGCTGCATGTTTGAAACATTCACAGAACAGTCTCTTTTGCCTCTTTACAAAGAGCTCAGCTCACACAAACACACGACAAATACAACCCAGTCTCAGAAACAGGTGGCTGCGGAAAAGCCGGCACCACGGCGTGGTTTGCAAGCCCTGCTCCTAACCTGCGTAAGCTGAGAGTCCATCATCTGGGAGGCTCCCATACCAGCTGCCTGGTTTATCTGGCCTTCATAAACCAGCGCCTGGCTTCCGTTCATGGGCTGGTAGGGGGACCCAGACTGGGTTTTCACCACCTCCAAGGGCTGCATGCCGGGGAAGGCAGAATATGGAGGCTTCAGAGCAGTGCCTCCTGTCAGGACCATGGTGCTGGGCTGAGACAGACTGGGGTGCATATACACCTGAGACCTGGGGAAGAAAAATATGTTCAAGTCATTACAGAGAAAGCTTTTGGAGACTGTACAGACACCCTCCCATATCTGGAGTATCATCTCTGGCCTGCAATCAGCAACAATTCTCAAACTCTACTGAACTGGCAGCTTAGAAATTAACTGTGATGCCACTTTCCATTTTAGTTATGGGTTGGTTTTTTTTACTTCCATTTTTAAGCCCTTACAACCACATCCTTGTACTGCAGGAATTATTCAACAGAATGACATTGTGTGCTATCCAAAGTTTATGTTCCAACAACCTGCACAATAAGCTCTGGATTAGTAGTAAAGGAGGATTCAGGTCTGAAGGAGTTTTGCAGAGGAAAGAATCAGAAGTTACAGGTTGAAACAGCTCTAGTAAAAATAAAATAAATAAAAAAATTAAAACCTCAGTGCCTTGGTTTTTGAGGCCTTAAAGAACTATTCTGATCCTTCTCTCATCTCCTGCAGGAAAGGGGGTACAGAGTATGATTCCCACAGCCAGCCCAACTCCAGAGCAATGTCTCAATCCTCCCATTGTAGTGAGCAGCTCCCGTAGCCAAGTACTGTCACTGTTACACTTGTGATCAATTTTTCTAATGTGAATCTTACAACTTTTTTTCTCCCAAGCGCAGGCATTTATTCTGTTCTTGTCAGTCTGTATCCAACAAGAAGAGTTATTTAACTCTGCTATCCAAGTACTCAGCTCTGATCAAACAGCCTCTTTGTCTTCTCTCCAGAAGTAAACCAAATGTAGTAAGCTGTAAACACTGGGCTTCCTATTAGTAAGTCAGCTTGCCAATCCACGCATCTCCCCTTTCTGCATCTTTCCCAAGATTTTCCTCCCCACTTAAAGGGTAGGTATTACAAATAAATTTTCCAAGGATGATCTCTGACATTGTCCTACAAAGACACGTGCCACAGAGAGCCTTGTATGCCCCAATATCCTTGCTCCCCACCCCAGCAGTGTTACTAGGGCAGTATTTCAACAAAGGAGGAAGAAAAGACAAGTGTGGGGTATCAGCTCCATCTCCAAAGCTGTCAGGAATGTAAGAGACCAAGCCACAAGGAAATGAAAAACTGGAAGCAGTTACCTGAAGGGCTGTATGGAGCTGTACATCTCCTGGGACTGGGAAACAGGCAGACCACCTCTCAGCCCAAGCTGGGCTTGGGCCTGTAAGGATGTGTGAAGGGAAATGGGAATCTGTTGAGCAGCAGCAGCCTGCAGAAGAAATTGAGATGACTGAGGGGTGAAGGGGAGCCAGAAACTCTCCCAGGCTGTTAAAAATTCATCGATTTTCTTCATAAGTCAGTCTGCCATGACTTCCCCACACTGCCCCTTGCCCCAGCCCCTGCAGCAGGGCAAGATCCTGCACAGGCACCCACCCAAGAGGGAACACTGATGCCTGCAAGAGGCATTTGATGGGCATGAGGGGACCAACACACCCCCCAACAGAACAGGCACTGACAGTCCCTGCTCTCACTTGCCTACTTACCTTGCAGGGGCTCCTCCCAAGCCCACCAACACCCTTTTTGTTAAGGCTACTGAAGCTGCTCATCAGTACTGGCTGGCTGTGGAATTTACTAACAGTTGCTTTACCTCAGAGACACCTCAGCATCTGCTTCAGCTAAACCCAGTCCAAAGACCCACTAGGAAGCAGCATTCAAGGAACCTAAAGGGAGCCAGATCTAAGCTCCTTTGGGCTACGGGAGAGATAAATGACTCCTCATTTCTTAAATGCCACCCTGAAGACTCCTTGAGAAGCCCCTGGCTAGCTGTATTACTCCCTTACCTGTTGGTAGCTTTGCTGCTGAGGTATCGTCTGAGGGACCAGGCGGGGTTGACTTGCAAACACATGGCCATCCAGATACAGGGGTGGAATATGGTTACCTGAAGAGAAGGCAGGCTGTAAATTCAAGGTCCAGGGGAGATACAGGCACAGCACACTGCAGAGACCTGCAGGTCAAGACTATTTCCTGCATCTCAGTAAGCAGCTCAGCAAGTCAACACAAACAGCACTCATTCAGAGGAGCGTGTAAAGCTCCTAATTCCACGTACAAAAGCCAGCAGCCTGCTTACAGTAGTGGGCTTGCTGAGAATTCATCCCACCTTTCTGGAAAAGGTTAGACATAGAGCCAGAGCCAGGTTTCCCACCTCCACAAAAACATACGAGACACTAACAGTTCAGGAATTGATCCTAACCACTGGATTTACAAGCAAAATTACTGGGGGTGGAGAAGGAAATCACCCGACTTTGAATAATTTGTTTTCCAAAAGGAAGAATGAGGACAGTGAATGCATGAGAGGTCCTTGGGATCCCAGAGTCAGAGAATGCAAGTATATTTCATTTTTTTCCAGATGCTCTCACTATTTCTACACACTATCTAACATGACTGAGCTTAAGCTTTTCCAATCACTAAGGACAGCAACACCTTCCCACCTCCCAGAGTCCTGTGAATGGTAAGCAAGTTGTTATGTACAAAGAGCAGAAGGTGCTCAGGACCTGTAACTTAAAACAGCAAAACAAGCAGAGGAATGGTTGATATTGATATTGGGACTGATGAAGTCTCTCAGCCATAGGTTTCTTCACTTCCCTTCTAACCTACTGAGCGCACAGTGAAGGGTAAGCAGGATCTATTGAGACATCACAGAGACTCGACACTAGACAGGGAAAGTTGTCCTTGTGCTAAGCTTCTACCAGTCACACTCAATTAACAGTGTGGGGACAGCTCCCTATTTCTGTCTTGAATGAATTGTTAAGAGTCTGATAAATACCAGCCAGCTACTTTAACACAGAAGCTCTTCTCACCATACTCTCATCTACTAGAACCAGAGGGTAACTCCGAGATGCCAACCAGACAATGCAAATACTGCTGCTGCAGTTTGCAGGTACCTGGAATAGATGCAGAAGGTGCTACAGACGCCACAGGCATAGGAGGCATAGAAACTCCACCAAAAGAGCTGTAGCTGACACCATTGGAAGCTCCAACACTGGAAGGAGGCTGGATGCCTGAGCCTGCTCCTGCTGGGGAGTTCTGTTCTGGTAAACTAGGAGAGTTTTCCCAAGCTTTACGAGCAGACTCCATCTATGGAAATGAAGGACAGTAACTACACACAGTTCAAACGGGGAGGACAATTCTGAGGCCTAGAGTTGCTCACCTATGATCTACTACACCTAGTTCAATCTAATCTAGTCATGGAAAGCTGGCAGGTCAAGAGGTTTCACACTCATTTCCAACGGGCAAGCATCCTGCACAAATACTCAGTCCCCCTTGGTATTTGCTAAGCCTTCTGGGTTTGGGGTGGTGGGTTTTTTTGGTTTTGTTTTTTTGTTGTTTTTTTTTTTTTTTAATGTTTCTATGTTTAGGTTTTTGGTTTTGTTTTCTCTTTCTTTAAACCATCAGGCACACAGGATGCCTGAGCAGCCATGCTAGCCAGCTATGGAAATAGCAGGAAAGCTCTGCTGCAGTTGTTCTACAAATGGCAAGGACGTCAGCACCCAGGACTGTTGAAACACAGCCCCTTCCACCCACACTGAATAGCTCATATGTGCAACTTTTACAGAAGACAATTAAACATTTAGCAGTACCTAAGAAAATGCTCTGGGGAAGGTGTCTCCATCCTGGCTACTCTGGCCATGGAGAGGTGGCACCCACGGCTAGGACAAACACACATGCCACCTTGCTTACCTTAAGAGTGAGGTCTGCAGTGGGGAAGGACATTGGGTTCAGGCCAATGCACCGCTGGAGGTGGTGATCTCTTCGCAGAATGGGGATGGACTGCGTTAACCCTGCCTGAGGGGCATTCAGAAACAGGGAACACTTTAGAAACTCTTATCAGAATGACAGGAGCTACCAAGGCTGACACAGCCTCAGCTGGCAGCTCTAGTAACTACAGCTCAACTATCTTTTGTGGTACTGCATGAGTTAAGTACCACACTCAAGAGTGACCCATTCTGCTGATGGAATAAATGAACTGTTGTTATGTGCAATGACACACTATGTTGAGTGACACCAGCTTCACCTTAAACCTCAATTTGATCCAGTAACTTCAGTTTGCCAAAGAATTCCCTTTCTGTCCCATATTTGGAATCTACCTAAATTTCAGACAAACCCTGTTTCTGAAAGAGCACTTTTGAAGAGAAACACCCTTTAAGACAAATCTCCAAAATCAAACAACCTACAAACTTGACGACATTTCAAAAGCAGCTTTTTGAGTTTCTCACACTGCAGTCCACAGCTGAGCTACAAGCTGGGCTTTCAGTGTGCTCACTCTTAAATATATAGTGATGAAATGCCCAGATGGCTGCAATAAGCTGGGAAACTTCCAAATGGGCCTGACTAACAAGTGATTGTTCTCTGCCTTGCTGTGGCTGGTGAGACCTTCCGAGGAAGCTGGTGGTCTGGGTCCATAACCAGCACTCTCTTGTGTCTCAGGAGAGACAGGAGGTGATCTCAGAGATCTGCAAGACCTCTTGCATTACACACGTCACAGTGATAACAGAATTGCTCCCTGTATCACTTCTGACCTAGTGATGCTCATTCTATCAAGGCACCTTGAGGGTACGGATCTCCATTACGGATTTCAGTTACGTGTGCTGCCTAAGCAGTAAGTGTGAAATCAACTGCAAAGAAATATGCTTTCTCTCTTTGGAAGCATCTGAAGTTTAAACTAAGGAGTATCTCCAATGAATCAACATTAAAAAAAAATACAAAACAAAAAGGACTTACATTACTGGCCAAGGCATCCTGCAATTTGGTGACAGGGTTGGCTGCAGCACCAGAGGCAGAACCGGGTGGCAGGCTGAAATCAGAATCCTGAAAAAGCAAAACAACACAGAATTCAAATCCAGGTCCAAGAGCCACCCATCTGCTTCTCATGGTTAATGATTTTAGCCTGAATCATGCCACTAGAAACTAAAGACTGTCCTCCAGTAAGCCTTGCTGGAAGAGAACAAAAAGAGATTTCTCAGCACTCAGCAGCAGGCAACCCCCAGAGGCACACAAAGCCTTAGATGGCCATAATTTTGTCCCTCACCTCTGTTACCACCCCAGCTGATCCTTGGGACAATATTTCCAAGAGGATATTATGTGTTTGCCAAGACATCTTGAGGACCTGGTTTGTGTTAGTAATGAAATCTAAGGCAAATCTACAGCTGGAAGCTTCCTCTAAATGATCCTCTGCCTCAAACCACCTTTCAATCTCAACAAGCTCAAATCACCAAGAAGATAAAATTAAATTCAATCCTCACTTTAGGATTTACTCCAAATTCAATGGGTGGCACAGGAAGTACAGAATCCACGTGAATTTCCACCCCGTTAACAGGGGGAATATTCCCTTCCAGCCGTTCCGTTCCCTCCGAACCCTTTCTGTTTTTCAGGGAGCGTTCGTTGCCGATTGGTCCAGGCTTGTGTTCCTTGTTCTGTCCTGAGCCTTGATCTGAATCCTTAACAGGAAAGCAGAGAGGCTGAGACACAAAGACTTAATCACCCAATCTCAAGCCTTAAAAATGCTATCAAGAACAACACAACCACTTCACAAGGTCTCTCGCTACGTGCTCTGGCTTGGCTGCAAATCCAGATTACCTTTTTATCAGATTGCTTCTGCACTTGCTCCTTCTGGCAGTCAGGCTTTGGGTCCACCAGGCCAGCCCCATTCATCTCCTCTGGTTTGAGGGTGCCATATGGAGAACTGCGCTGAGAGGAGGTAGCGGAGGATTCCCGAGACTCCGCGCTCAAGTCAATGCCACTATCCCCCTGGCTGCCTTTAAAACCCTGCTATGCAAAGCACGAAATGTGTTAAAGCCCCGGACTCCGACCCAGCTCCACAAAGGAGGAAAAAAAAAATAATTCCCAGAAAATAGAAAGACCATGTCCCATTTTCAAATCACATTCTTGGTTAACTGCAAAGAAGGTGGGCTTGACCTGCAGCATCCCTTGGCCGCTGCTTCAGCTCTACACAGTCCTGAGGCAGGTTCACCAATGCACCAACCAGACCATGGCTTTAGAGTAAGGAAAAGGTGTCCCACACAGCAACTAGGCTGAGACTGCCAAACTCATTTCACTTGTGACCCAAAACAGATCTGAACTCTGGTCTTCAGAGGTGAAGCTCTGCCCTCCCTGCATTAAGGCTATAGCTAAACACTGCTCACTGGCATGAGGCACAGACATCAACTATGGGATTCCACCATCCTTGACCACACTCTGCATCCAGATCCAGTTAGGAGCATACCCCTGGAATAGCTCTACCAGACAGTTACTCCAGATTTATACCCCCCGTGTAACATCAAGCAGCACCTGTCCCTCTAGGTCAAGATTTGAGCAGCATCAAGCTCAAATCAGATCCACAGAGAGGCAGTTTAAAATTGCACAAGCAGAGCTGAGAGACGCTAAGCACAGATGGAGCAATGAGAAGCAGAAGCCACCTACGTTGATATTTTATACACACAATACCTGAACGGCACATCAGGTGCCACTTACCTCAGTGGTGCTAGATTCAGTACCATTAAAGGTATTTATAGGCTTGCTCCACGAATCACTGCCAGGAGACTGCACAGAAAGAGCTGGAAAAGAATGGAGGGCAGAGTTCATCTGATTAAAACACACCCATGAGCACACAGTGCGTGTTACACTATTGGCTTCCCATTTCCAGCCATGAGATGGGATATTTTCACCACCTTGGAAAGCTAGGGCTGCCCATTCAGCCGAGACATGGCACAGCACAGAGAAGGCTGGGTATGAGAATAGGAAGAGATTTCTTAGGGAACATGAAATCAACAGGAGAAAGAGCAGAGATAGAAACAAGGGAGGCACCGACTATTTGGGCCAAGAGAAAACGGAGGAAGGCAATGGAAGAAAATGGTTGAAGCAGATCCAGCTCAACAGGCCAGAAAATGCCATGTAGGATGACCCGAGAAATAGATGAGGTGACTGATACAGTCAACACCAGCAGAAGGATGACTGAACGGTACAGCTCTGAAGAGATGCTGCCCTAGCTGTCTGCTAGCCCCACTCCCAGCACAGGACAAGAGAAGGTTGTCTCCTCTTAAGCACGGCCACCCCATCCTCCCTGCACACGCCAGAGGATTCCCCAGCTCTGGGACACACTCCAGACCAGACAGACCCAAACTTACCTGGGCTGTTGCTCTCCCAGATCTCTGTGCCCAGACTATTTCCAGCTACTGTTACATCACTCTGCTCCAAGCACAAGCTGTTCTGCTTCTTAGCAAATCGAGGGGGAATGCGAGACTGAAGGACACGGGCCTTAGCTGGTGCCTGCCAGAGAAAAGGCACAGCCTGTAAGACCTGTCACTGCACTGGGCTAGAACAGCCTGCTCCTGACAAGTTCAAACCCTGGATTTCTAATTGCTGTGATGTGAAAAGCCCCTAACTCATGTCAGAATGATGCAAAGTAGCTCTGACTTCCTCCCCACTCTTTGTTTGGTGGCTGTTGTAAAATGGACCCTGTGGCTAGTGGGACGTTCCCCCAGTCTAACGAGGCAGAGTAAAGAGCTGCCTTAGCAGCATGAGATTTCTTTCTTCTTGGGGAGGTGGGGGGATAGGATACAATGCAAAGCAAAATTAACACTGCAACAGACTTGCTCTGCTTAATTCTCTGCTTTTACCCCATCTAAAGCAAGATCAATTAATATTTTCACAATACCAAGATGGCTCTCTCACAGGGCCAAGATCTGAACAGAAAGAGCAGCACATCTCTACTACCCATTCACACATTGTCTTCAGCTTAATTTTAAAGATGCCAAGCAACCAGCCTTTTAGAACTTTGCTTGTGAGACTCTCTGAACCTGCCACAAACCCCCCTGTCAGGAATCACATCCCAGTGATGCTTTTCATTTGCATTTAGTCCTCCAGATTTCACTACATCTCCTTTTATGTCAAAAACTTTCTCTTATCCCCTTGGAATTTGCAGTCTTTTAGTGCTTGGGGACAAATGTCTCTCTCTTAACTAAGCTATCCACGCTGCAGTCTTAAATCTCCTCTTGTAAATCAAATCCTTTATCCTATGATGAACTCAGTAACTGTCAGAGCTGCTTCCAGTTTGTTACTTTCTGGTCAGGTGCCCAGACACAAACATGACACCTCCAGCAAGGAAGTTACCGCATCCTGTTCTAGCAATGGCATGCTGCTGAGGCCCTGCACTGCTCACTGCTGCCTAACATCCCACCATCTACAGCCAGCAATGAGCCCAATTGCTTTGATAAGGATCACTTTAGAAAACCCTCCCAAATTCACAATTAACCATTCTGCTAGAAAAGAAGAAGAGTCAGAAATCTAACCATCCTTTTCAGACTAACAGCCCCCAACCACCAGGGCCTAACAGGGGATCTGTACTACTCTGGCCAACTACACGTTTTTCTGCTCATCCAAACACTTTCTGGGACTTTGTTCCCCTCACTACCATCCAAATAGTATCTCAGATAAAGCTTTTTCTGCCTCCCATTCCTCACCTGAGCAGCCTGTTCCTTCTTCCTTCGCTCCTCTTCCAGCAAACGACGCTGCTTTTTAGTAAGAACCTCAATGAAGCCTTCACCTGCCATAGAACCTACTTCATTCTCCTCTGCTGGGTTTGACACCCGATTATCGATGATGGTGCCTGAACAAAGCATACACAGGGGGAGAGAATAATGTATGGGTGTATGCATATAAACTGTATAACTGCAATAACTTAAAGAGTGCATTCCAAATAGGGAAACAAGTTCAGCCTGCAGTGAAGCTCCAGAAACTAAGCCATGGGAACCTGTTGACATCTACCAGTCACTTTATCCTGCAAGGCTTTGCTCTCCTCAGCCTCAAGATGAGCACATTCCAGCTGGGAGAACCTGGGAATGTACACCATGTGGTAACTCAGATAACTTCAGGTGTAGTTTATCAGTTGAAACAAAGCTCACACCTTTCCAAATATTAGCAATATTGCCTCCCCACAATGAGCTCAGACTCAAATTCCCCACACTCTGGATACTCCTTCAACCTCCTTCACACTACATGAAGTGTGTTGGGCTTGAAATTTCAACATCTTAGATAGAAATATGGAAACACTGTCCCTAAAACCAGACTTTCTATAGAAGAAACATTAGAGAAACTGTCAGATATTTAAAATCATATTTGTCTTCCATGTTTCCCTCTTTTGAGACATTAGAATTTTCTTCTTTTGTGTACATAAACAGGGGGAAAAAAAATCTAACCTGATATCTAAAATGACACTAGATTGAAAAAGTCTGTCTTGAAGTCAGACACAATGTGTTATCCCTTGAAAAAAGCAAATGAAGACACTCACTTCCATAACTCAGCTCAAACTGTGACAAGGCCTCTCCTTTCTCACTTGCTCTTTGTGCAGTGGACTTGGGCTCCTTCTCAGGCTTTTTACCTGGCCCCTCAGCACTCTCGGAGTTTGCATGGGAGGCTCTATCCAAACTGTAAATGGAGTGGCTGCTTCCACCACTGGTGTTGCCAAGGCCCCCTCCTTCTTCTGGAGACCTACAAGGAATGAAGGGAAAGGAATCAAGATTTGTCACAAGAAGATGAGTGAAAGTAGCGACAAGAAAACATATGGGCTCTATTTTTTTGCCAGCTTTTGAATCGCACCTCATCCTTCCTCAGCCTTTACTCAACTGAAGCAGATCTTAAACTCTAAGCACAGCCCATTACAAGGGTGTTACTGGGGAAGTGATAAAATCAGAACAATACCTGCACTCATGAGTCGCTCAACACATTGCCTCTGCAACAATGCTCATCCCTCCTTACAATGCTCATCCCTCTGAGGAGGGCTGTGTCTCTCCTATGACACTGCTCTACCAGCTCCCCTGCTCCTCTTTCAATTAACACACAGCATACCCATGGTGTTGCAGCAAAGTCCTGCCTGGCTTCCCAGCACGGAAGCAAAGGCATCAACTGTTTGTAAAACAGAATGATGAAATCCTGGATGCTGTAAGGTTGGATCAACAGTGCTGGAAGTCACCTGCACTAGCTGAAAAACACAGCCAACAGCTCCTCACCCACTGTCCAGCCCCTCTACATCCCTCCAGTATCTATTTACCAGACGACAGACACCTGCACATCAGAACACAACTTTACCTTTTGCTTTTTATCAGTGTCCCATTCTGCTGGCTCTCGTATCTGGAACCTGCTCCTACACCAGTCCTGACGGACGGCTCCACAAATCCTGCTGTCTCGGCCTTGCGGCTCTGCCTCTCGACAAGCGGCCTCTGGCTTGAGAAGCTCCTCTTCGCTAACTCCCTCTTTTCTCCCAAGCTGCCGCTCCCAAGGCCGCCCTCCAGCTGGCCGTCAGTCTCCGAAACCCCATCTCGCCTCTCGCGCCGCTCGCTGAAGTCACTGCTTTCAGATGCTGTCTCCCACTCCTCATTGGCATGGTCTGATGAGTTCTGGTAGGACAGCTCAGGAGACCGTCTGCCCGAGATGTTGCTCTTCTCTGTGGTGCTCAGCTTGGGTCTGCCAGGCCACTGGCTGGGCAGCAGGTTGGGGCCTCCCTCCTCAGGGTTCCACTGGCCGACAGATTCCCTCTCTTGCCTGAGGCGCCGGAATCTTGGGGGCTTGTCTTGGCGGGGGGGACGCCGCCTCCTGAACGGCCTGTTCTCTATGTTCTCCTGATCCGCTGAGTAATCCTCCTGGAAAAAGTGCCTTTTGTCATCCAGATGACTCTCGTCAAAAACACGGCTGGAGAACGAATCCACGTGTTTGTAAGAATCTTGAACGTAGTCCCTGTCGGACTGCTGCCTGCTCCCAAAAGAGTCCGATGGGGAGGTGTGGCTGTACTCCTGCCACCCTGCTCCCCCACTCCTGCCTTGCCACTGGGTGGGCTCCTTACCCATGAAACCCCTTCGCCCATAGCCAGAGTTGCTCAGTCTTGGTGGCAGTGATCTCCCAAAAGCTCTCGGAGCCCTCATCTTAGGATCCAGAGTATTGTGATCATCCGAATAGATTTTGTTGGACCTCCAAGACTCTTTGAAGTCTCCCTTTTTCAAGTCACTGTCCTCCCTGTCCAGCACAGAGCCTTCGTTGCTGTTTTCCGAACCCCTCTGCCGGCGACGCTTGGGGAGCTCCTCGTACTCTGACCCTTCGCTGTGCGTCTCGCTTGCAATCCGGCGCCTCGGCTTGCCTCGGGGGAAGTCCTCTGGCTGGTTGAACTCTCGAAGCCCTCGCCCTCGGCTGCTCCGCTGGTTGTTGTTATAGACTCCCCGGCTGCCCACGACAGTGCCTCGGCCTCTGAAAGTGAACTCTCTGAAGCCCCTCCCTCGCCCACGCCCTTGACCTCTCCCACCAAAGGCTTGTTCCTCATCAATGAAGATCCAGTTGTTTCTTTTTGTGGGAGGGAGATCGCTGGACTCTCTGGATATTTTGTTCTCCCAGGTTCTTTCTGGCTTCTCTTCCTCCTCTTCCTCCTCTTCTTCCTCTTGGGATTTCTCAGCCTCTCGGGCAAGGCTGGCTTGGGAAGAACCTTTGTCATCCAGCAGGTAACGCGTGGAGTTGAGTAAGGCTGCAGAATCATCCGACTCGTTTTCTACTTTCTGAACAGCCGCCTTATCCTTCAGTGGACGTGAAGTGTCCTCTCCCTCCAGTTTAACTTTCTCCATCTCCTTCTCCTTCTCCTCCACCTTGAGGGCTTTCAGGACAGGTTTTTTGATTGGGCCTGATCGTCGTGTCCTCCCCATCTGCTCCTGGTGCTGACCACTGGTGTTGCGGTTCTCAGGAGCCCACTCTGTTGTCTCTTCAGCAGGCTGTTTGGGATTAGATCCTTCCTTCTTCCAGGGATCAGCACTGAATGACTGCTCATCCCTGGGCGCTTCTTCAGCAACTTCCACCGCAGCCTCTGCAGGTTTCTGATGGTGGCCGATATCCCAGCCGTTGTATTCAGGCTTCTTCTCTGCTTGGATAAAATCAGGCTCTAGGGGTGAACACCTCAAGTTTGCATGGCGGGTGCCAGCAGGACAGGATTCTGGCACGGTCTCCTGATGCTGAAATAAGAGATCCTGGCCTATCCTCTGAGAAGACAGACAGCTGTCAAAGTCTGCTTGGGCCTTCTTGTCAAAAGCATTCAAGTACTCCTCTCCTCTCTCCTCAAAGAGATCTCGCTGGGTGCTCAGACACTCTGGCCTTCCAGGAGAAACAGAGTAACTCTCATTCCTGACAGGGAAACAAACAAGAAGCAATAGAAAATCAGCTAGTGCTGAGCACAGCACATCTCCAAGGGTCCGGGCTGGGCACAAAAGGTAGAAACAAATAAAATAACTCATGCATGAGGACAGAGGAGTTCTGCACTCACCTGGCATGCAGCCCCTCCATGGTAACGCTGTCAGCCTGTTTTTGATGTGACAGGGAGTACCCTTTGCTCTGCAAAGATGCGTAGCTCTCCTGGCCCCACACTGGTCCAGGGTCCAAGGGAGCAGTTTTCCTTTCCACCTGCCCTGCCTGACAGTTCTGATCTTCAGACCGGCAGCTGCTGCCACCAACGGAGTCCTGCTGAATCATAGGCTTCATAATCCCTGGTCGTGACAAAGTTCATACCATTAACACTAGGACCTCAGAGCCAAGAAGAATTAACAATCCATAGCTAGCTTGAATCCCCTTCCTTCCAGGGCAGCAGGTGACTGCAGCCATGGAAACCTTCCCAGTAGAGGGGAGGGAGCCTGTGCTTGAGAAATACACAGCTGGGAAGTACATGTGGAGCGATACAGAATGTGACGCAGCTTTCAGAGCCGAGCCTGCACGGAACATTACACCCCAGCAGTGGCTGGGAAGCAGGTTTGTGTGACAGCAAACCACAAACTCAAGGGAACTATTTATTCATCCTGATGTTTACATGCACATCTCTGAAGATCAGTATCAAGGCAAGAAGGTGCTAGGAGCACCCAGCTCAGGAACAATTGCAGCCCTCCATCACATTCCTTGAAGGGGGTCTACTAAGACTTCATGTGATTACAGTAACTTCCAAACTGATCCTTCTCCTCCAAGGGGAAAGATCTGCTTTTATACCTGCTAAGGCTCCAAAGCTGTTAGGGAAGATCTCCCACTGCAGTGCAGGGGATGGACAGGCAGGTGTCCTCCTTCCCAACCTCCTCTGCTCCCTCACCAGCGCTCACTGCAACCAGCTCTCTCCCATCCCTAGATACGGTCAATCACAGCCAGACAGGATGCAAATTCTGGACAGAGGTGAAGATGGGTGAAGCACAGCAGCTCTCCAGATATGAACCAAACCAAAAGCCATGGTAAAGCCCGTACCTGAAGGGTGAAGGGCTGAAGGGTAGAAATCCACAGGAGTGCGATTCTGGGCCATGCGAGGGTCCATGTAAGAGGGCATCATCATCCAGCGAGGATCAAAGCCAAGCATCTGGGGGTGTGGCGGGTAGAATGTCCGTTGGGGATGGAAATGGGAGGGGGGAGGATAGACTTGCTGCTGCTGCCAGTGCTGCATCTTGTACAGCTGCTCCTGCAGGGAAGAAGGATGGGCCATTTGACATGTGCGGTCACGGTGCCAGGAGTCACACTTGCAAACTGGCTGGCCAACAAAAACCACATTCCATCTGCTAGAGGCTCAAAAGAAGATCGGGTAAGAAGGTAAAGCAACTAAGGGGCAATTCACTACCAAGGGGGAACGTGGCAGTTGCTGTTCTCCCAATGTGCAGAGCAGTCAGAATGTACACGCTCCTGTGAGATACAGGAGAGCTTCCTGTCAAGCACCATTTCCTAATTGGAACCAAATACTCGAGAAGATTTTGTTCTTCGGAGGAAATGCAATTATACGTTATTTAGTGTGCATATATATTAGTTCTACTTATGTTAGCCAAATGGATTAGGTAAGAACAACCTAAACGTAATTAAGAGAGCTATTAATACTTGACAGGATTTCCTGTGCATCCTCTAGAGATGGGCTGACACCTTCGGATTGTGTCCCGTCTCCCACATGGCCAGTCCACCTTCCTTGAGCTGAGGACCGTCACGATGCTCATCTGATTTGACATTTAACTTCTGCTAAAGATCCAAGAAGAACTTATACTTGCTAGGACTTTTGTGTACTGAAGGTACTGTGTACTTTCAAAAGGTAAACCCCTCCAATTAACATGAACTTGGTCTAATTACCTGCCAAACTTTCCACTATCTTTTCTTGCTAAACTTACACCAGTGTCAGACACTCTTTAACTGTTTACCCCTGCTGCAGAGCAACACCCTTAAATCTAAACCTGACACATCCTTATGGCAAACAAGAGAAACTCAGATAAATGCAAAGATTATAGACAAGTTATTTAGTGATTCAGTACCTTAGAGAAAATATTTCATTAATGACACCAATGCTAATTTATATTTTGTTCTTTGCAGGGAACCACTGCAATACAAGCCAGCCAAAATACTGCCTCGTACTAGCTAACAACACATAGGATAAGAGAAAATAAATGAAAATTTCATGTTCTTCCAGCAGCAATGACCTGTGGTATTATTAGTGTGACAGCAAGGACATCCAATTATTTTTTGTTTAAGAGCAGCTCTTTTAAAAGTAACACCGGCAGCATTTGCTGCTGTACATTCGAATCATGAAAATGTCAACTGCCCAGTAACAAGCACAGGGGAACATCCATAAAAGCCCAATTACTGAGCTTCCAAGAGAAAGCCAAATGTGAGGCTCTTCACTAGGGTTTGCAGCAGCGTTGATTGTATCACGTTTCAAGTGGTTATTCTGTGAAGAATGGCAATTAACTCTGAATTATCTCAAGCCTGGATATTCTGTCCCTTGCTTTGACTCTGCTGCCCTAAAGAGGCTCACTGCATTTGGAATAAGAGCTGAATGAGCTCAGGTTGGTCTCTCAGAGCCTCAGAAGAGATTTTCCAATAAAGCAGAAATATAACAATAAAACTCAAACATATTTATGGTGCAAAGAAAAACGCAGATTTCAAAGAGCCTCACAGAAAAAAAAGCTGGGTAGGTAGGAGTGCAGGTGTAGAGGACAGCCCCTCAGCAAAGGCAGAAGGTGGAACAAGAAGTGGGCCACTGCACAACTCTCACATTCAGCCCAGAAGCAGAGTCCACCCATCTGCCAACCTAGGCACAGTATGCCCCAGCAAGAGAAAAACACTCACACCTAACAGGGTACGGGCACAGCAAGCACAAGTGCAATGGAAGCAGCTGATCCCTCATGCTTTTCCCTTCCCTTGGCCTGTATACCCAGCTCCCAGTCACTGCAGCAGTGCTGAAGAACAGCAGCACTCATCTTGTGCCAGGAATTCAGAACAGATCTTCACCAGGTCCACTGCCTGCCAAAGGTTTTAAGAGACTTCCCTGGACCAGGCCCACAGTAAGTATCAAGGTAGCTCTCCTGACTTCGGAGACGGAAGGGGAACATCTCCGGCTTCTCCTGCACATGCATTTACAAACCAGAGCCCTGCCACAAACCACACAGTCCTAAGATTTCACATTGTCAGGAGACACCCAGACAACCGTGTAAGACAAGTCAATGTTTCTGACAGCAGCATTTACTTTTCTCCCAGGCAAGTGACAAACCTGACCTGCCCACGTCTCTCCCCAACCATGGAAAGCCCAAACCACAACAGCTCCAGCATCACAGCGTGCATGTAAAATTCATGGAACCTACACAGAGCCCTTTTACCCTGCCAGACAGGATACATCTGCCATCAAAAGTACCCAAAAAACCTAGGGTCAAACTCTCATTTATCACCTTCCAGCCCAAAGACAGTTGGTTACTTGGTTGTGTGATTGCGTTGAGAACCAAGCAATGGTTTGGTGGGAGTGCCAAGAGGGGTGGGAGTGTTACACCTATTACCTGCTGCTGTTGTTGCTGCTGCCTCTGGAATCGTGGGGGAAGGGACTTCTGGTATTTGTTGAATTCCTGTGCTGGGGAGGGAGCTTCTCGGAGCTCCTCCTCACTGCTGCTTCGGGCTGGGGCTGCTGCTGCTGGGGCAGGAGTCTCCTCTTCCAGATAGCCAACAGAGACATCCTGTGTGTGAAACTCAGGGGTTGCTGCAGAGAAGGTAGGTAGCCTTGATGAGCCCTATGAGCCCTACTCATGACAGTGCCTGTGAACTCACCACAGCACACACAGGTGTGGGCATATCCTGCCTGCATTACATGGTTGAATATTATATTCAGATATAGCACACCACACAACCTCCCTGGTTTGCCCTGATGGCTCTAGAGAACTCTGCCCATCTCGTTTTAGTGAGGATTTCCCAGATCATCCTCCTCCATCAGCTTTCTGCTTAAGCACTTGGGGAAATAGGTCCATTTTCCCTGATACTCCTTAAAACCTGCCAGCACTTGCTGATAACCAATTTTCTGATCCAAGTCCCATGAGCACTTTCTTTGTATCATCACCCAATTATGAGAAGATCAAGAGGCCCATTCCAGCAAAGTCTCTGCTAGCACAGTTGACTGAGCACAGATAAAGGCAACCAAATAAGTTTGCATTTGTTTTAATAGGATTTTTTTTTCCCAAAATGAATATTGATCACCAGTCCAAAATACTCCGCAGAATACATGAAGCTGATCTCTCAAGTGTAACATAAGCATCCTCTGAATGCTCCCTCCCAAAAACTTCCCTGCACTTTGGGTAAGAAATCAGCAAGAGAGTAAAAAAAAAACCCCAATTTTTCAAAGGTGAGGCAAGGCAGGTTTCTGTACCTCTACGGAAAGCATGACCATTCTCCTGCACAGCATTCTTCTCTGTGCTTGGGGGTCGCAGGTCTTCATTCTCAGTGTGTTTCTGGGTCTCCTCACTCTTCTGAGCCAGTTTACACTTCTGATCAAGTTGCTTCAGCTTTGCAGCGCAGGCTGCCAGACGCTCCTCCCGGGCTCTCCGCTCCTCCTCCTCCCGTCGCCTCCTGGCTCTCTCGACAGCCTCAGAGATCTCAGAGTGCACGAACTTTTGTCTCAGTGGCACCTTTTCTTCTTTATCCTCAAGGGATTGCTGTCTGAGAACGCTTCCCAGAGCGGGCTTCTGCCAAAGGAAATATATTCCTCCATAAGCATGTCCCAAACACCTTGAGATTTGCAGCCCACGCTGAGAAAATCCCCTCCTGACTCCATTTCCTCTAACCTCATGCACACAAATTCCCCTTTTGGTGGGGAGTTACCACTATCTGGTTTAATAGCTTGATTTTTTCTCACTGTTTTGACAACCCCACTGCTCTGGACTAGCTTCAATTTGTTTCCTCTAGTGGGAGTGCTACACAGCTGGATTTCTGTTCAGTTGGATACAAACAAAAGAGAAATTACCCCATTTTCAAATAACATATCAAACTGGCCTCTTAACGACACTGATGTGTCAAATCCAGCAGCACAAGTCCACTCACCCCAGTTCAACCCACCTGGTATTCAGATGCAGAGCTCCAGCCATTCAGCTTCCTCGGAGGCTGCTGTGAATCCTGCACTTTCCGGACTGACCGAGACAAGCCAACTGAGTCACCCCAATTTTTTCCTTCCTCCAAGGTGTGTTTGACATCTGCACTGTCTGCAGAGCTCAGGGACAACTGTCGCTGCCTTCTGGGATCCCAGCTGTTCCTGTCATATAAACAGCTTTGCTATTACATTTGTTACTTGCCTCAAAAAGCACTTGCAGTTTTATGAACTGGCAAAGGCAACTGACTGCAACAGAAAGTAAAGATCAGAAGAACACCAGAACAAGCAATATGCTTTTCCTCTTAAGGTGCATAAGGATTAACACCATTATTGAGCAGCAGGAGAAAGGTGAGACCCAGAAGGGGGAGGTGGAATAAAGCCAGGCATTGAGTTTTAAGACCGATGCACATCCCCGAGGCCCATTCAAATGATGGCCAGTGGAAGCAACAGCCACAGCATGGATCACGAGGATCAAGCCATAACATTTAGAAGAAGTTTTAAGAAGATTCTGGTATTGTTTATTTTTAGTGAAACAACCATAAGTGTGAATACAGCTGCTCCTTACCACTTTTGTCGTCCATCTTTAAGAGTTTCTTCCTCTTCCTCATCTTCACTAAATTTTAGTTTCTCAGAGTAATCCACTTCATCATGAATACCTACAAAGGCAGGATTGAAGAAGGGATGTAGGAGAGGAAAGAAACGGGTCCCTTGTCCTGCCCTGTCTGGCACTGAAGCAGAGGATTCACAGGCTTGGCATAAACTACTTGGAAAGCCGAATGTCTACCACAGGTAGACACAGAAATGACATAAGTAGCATGGAACCACACTGCTCAACAGTAGGGCTTGTGCCAGAAGAGGGGCAGAAAGCAGTCCAAGGATGGAGGCTGCAAATGAGGACACAGGCACCAAGTTAGCCTGTGTCTAATTGGATACTGAGCTTCTTGACTGGGAAGGTAGGACTAACTCTTCTTCCCAGCAGCCATGCTGCTGTCCTCCTGCTGTTTGGTGTTTTCAGATTTTAGGAGTCTTCAGATCCAGTTCCTTGAACACAGTGTGATGGAAGGATCAGAAGGATCCATTGTGTCATCATTTACACCAACAGTGATTCCACAACTACACACCCCACTCTCTGCTTCCCCTCTGTCCTCCTACAGCAGTGAAACAGAATCACTAGAACATCCCAGCTATTTCCTGCTTCAGGGAGGAGTTACTTTGCTTGACCTCCCTAAGTGTGGCCTGAAGCTAGAGAATGGAAGCACTTTACCTGCCCACCCGTCATCTGCATCAGTGTCTAGTTCATCCAGCCCCTTCAGGTTCTCTGCATTGATAATGGTGGGCCGAGGTGCCCTCTCTACTTGCTGCCGAACTGGACGTGTTGGGCGAGACAGGCTGAGCCTGTTCTCTTTTCTACAGGGAAATGCAAAGAAATGGTTAGAAACAGCAAACAGTAAAGAAAAGGATGTAGAGCTAAGTCTGTAACAGTGAAATCAGTCCTTTTCTACCATGCACTTTATATATATTGGCTTCAAGTTTTTTCTCTGTCCAGCAAAGCTTCTTTCCCTTGTCCACCCAGTACCCACTTCCTGGGGCTCACAGCTCAGAACTGCAACCCTTCCAATCCAGGATCACACACTACTACTACTTCTCACTTCCACCTGCTCTTCAGACACAGTGCTTACAGCTCTGCAACAGTTCAGATGCTGCTGTAGCTGAAGCAAAGCACAGCTTAAGGTTAATGTCATGCCCTGAACCTGCCTCTCAAGCAGGACAGTGAAGGCAGCCTTACCCATCCTGGTCGTTCATCTGGTACTGTCTGAAAGGTACCCGGGGCTCAAGCCGAAGCTGAGGAACGGGGAAAGACCCTCGGTCCAGCGATGCAGGGGTTTCAGATGGCTGCTGTGGACACATCTGGAACAAGGCAAAGCAGAAGAGTCTATTTATTCTCCGTGTCACAGAAGGCTTACCTTGATTAGATTACAACATGAGCACGGTAGCTGCATCTGCACAAAGGAAAAAGAAACATTTCAAGTCCGGCTGCCTAACAGAACACGTGCTAATGGCTTCCCTGCAGCTCCAGAAGGAAAGCAGCGACTTTTCCCTGGGCTGAGCAAGGCTGTGCCACACTACTCTAGCATGAAAGGGTAAAGGCACAGCAGAGGAAGTTAAAAATAGATCAAGAGAAGAATCCCTAAGCAAGTCCCAGAAACCAGCTGAGAGTCCAGAAGAACAGTTATCTCAGCTGACTTCTTCAACCCACACAGAGAAGCAGCAGTGAGGATATTACACAGCTATGAGGAAAGGGCAACATACAAAAGCAGGTAGCATGTCATGGTAGGTAGGTGGCTGGTAGACATTTCCCATGAACTGTGAAGCCCCTTTGCGGACGGGCTGAGCTGGGCGGAGAGACGGCTCCTTCGGATCGCTGGCACTCGCTGAGGAGGGGGCTCCGTCTCCTGTGCTAGGGGTCTTGCTGCCCAGCTCAGCAGGGGAGGCGGTCAGAGACGTGGTAGAGGTTATGTTCCTCCCACCGCCCTCCCTCCAACTGGTAACATCTGGAAAGGAGGGAATAATTAAGTTAACATTGGTAGATGCAGACAGTCACTCTGACAAAGTCTCAAGAAAGGCTCTGGGTCAAGCCCTAATTACACCAAGCATGTAGAAAAACATCAGGGACCACAGAACATTTCCAAATGCATTTATTTTCCTAAGAGACCAGCAGCATCAGCTGTTACCAACTAATTGTTGCCCCAGTGGCATCCTTATTTGTCAATATGCCTAAATTCCACTCAACTCTGCTCTCCATCTCTGTACTCCTTACCCTGCAGAATTAGGGCAAATTAGATCATTCACAAACATGCAAAGAGAATCCACATCACACCACCCACTCATTTCACTTGTGACTCCCCTAGCCTAGGGGTAAGGGGTCTGCTTTGCAACATCACAGTGGTTTTTATTGAACAATGTAGTAGATGTCAGTCCACACTTGGCTGTCTGGACCACAGAACTCAGCTAGTGAACAGCAGCAGCATTACAGGAGAATCCGTGGTCATCTGCTAACAGTTGATGCTTGTGAGCTCACAAAAGATAAAAGGAAATCTAAGGATGGACTATCGGATACTTTTGTGAACTGCCCAAAACACAGCCTGTGGGGTTATGAGCTGGGCTGAGGCAGAAAGACACAATCATTCACTTACTCTGGGGG
This sequence comes from Chloroceryle aenea, assembly GCA_013399075.1. NCBI lineage: Eukaryota > Metazoa > Chordata > Aves > Coraciiformes > Cerylidae > Chloroceryle > Chloroceryle aenea. The sequence continues at coordinate 158,687 of VWZY01013388.1, read as the reverse complement.
CGGAGGCTTGGTCCTGGCCCATACGACGGATCTAAGGCGCCCTTTTCTTTGCCAACCTTGTCCTGCTCTCCAGCTGCTTTCAGCGTCGGAAATTCCTCGGGAGAGAAGGATAACAGTCGGCTTGAGGCCCTTGAACCTGTCAGACAAATAAGTGCAGGACTCAGAGAATATCTTTCCACTCTTTCAATTCCCTTACGAGATCAGCCTGGAAACACTTTTCCTGAGAATCTGGGCCTCCAGCATGTTTCAACCCAAATGACTATCGTACCAGCACCTCAGCTCACATCCAAAACACTCTCAGACACTGTCACCAACACAACAACACATGTCCTCACCCAGCACTCCCACATTCTGGAGATCTTCATTTAAATTCTCATGTTCAACAAAGTCAGAGTGAACTTTCTCAGCTTCCAATTATTTTTGTAAAGTACAAAATTCAGACTGAGGCAGAGACAGAAATTCTGCAGGACTGCTTACAGATGATACCCTGTTAGCATCTTTTTAGCATTTCTACTCAGATCTCACTCTGGCAGGGAAGTCGAGCATTAATATTTCTGGCAATGGTGAACCTGTCTCGGCAGGGGCTTTGGAATAGATGATCTCCAGAGGTCCCTTCCAGCCCCTATCGTTCTGTGATTCTCTGCTACTCCATGAAAGACCACAGCAAACGACCGAGTGCCATGTGCTATACGTCACCCCACTCTCCTCCCTGCTGCAGCATTTTTAAGATGCAGATCACTGGCCAGATCAGGCCAGGTTCACTTCTTGTCATTGGCAAATTGTCTCGCTGAGTCATCAGCCATCCTAAAGTGACAACTTTCTGTCCATTCTAAAGATCTGCCAGTGACTGGAAAACAAACCACAGCAATACTCCTAAGTCTGTTGGCAAGATAACACCAAATAAAAGGGAACTGTCAGCATTACTGCACTACTAAATATTTTTAAACTGCTTTTTTGAGCTTGGTGTTACTCGGCTAATGCTCTTTTTAAAAAGGGCATTTCAAAATTACCATGTTAGAAGTATCAGCAATGAGTACTGAAGACCTGACAACAGTCTCATCTGCCTTTATCCTTCCTTGCCCTAAGGAGTCTAGAAGGATTGGCTTAAATCATTTTTACTCTCTGGAACTTGCGCACCGCACAAGACTACCCACTGGAAGAATTCCAGGGAAGACACTGAAACTGCTGCAGGTAACATCTTCATGTACTTTGGACAGAAGAGAATATGGAAGGACAAAAAAGATTTTACAGCAGTAAAGAGAGCAAAAAGTAAATGATTTTCCTCTGTCAATAGTACTAGAAACTGCTGTATTAGCTTAGAAGGAAAAGCAATTATTCAGTGACACTGGTAAAGAGGTGCAAGAACGGGATGGCCTAAGAAGTCCTTTCAGGCAGATTTCTGATGCTTCTGTGATTTAATTACCTTCCAATTAAGCTGCTCTTAGCCACATATGCAACTCTTAACAATATAGAGTTCTCAACCCAAGAAAAGTGTGACCTAGAATGAGTTTTCAAAAAAAAAAAAAAGTCTTTAAAAACATTGTTAAATGATCAGATTTCAAAACAACTCTACAGCAGGTCCACGCAGCAACAGCCTCAAAAAAGTACCATGTAACTGAACAAGACACGGTTTTTGCATTGGCCACCAAGCTCAGGCAAGCACAAGACTCTGCTTTAACACTTAGCCTTTGAGAAACACCCTTTCACTAAGGGACTCGTTTACCTCTGGATAAGCCTGTCCCCTCCACTTCTGCACTCTGCAGCTGTCTGAACTCTTTCAAATCTCTCTGCAACTTCACTTGACAACCAAATGGTTCCAGGTCTGTTCACTTTGAAACAGTGGAACTGAGCTGTTACTCTCACTGGTTTTAGTGGCAGCACTCAGTGCTCTCTCACCTCCTGTGTAGAAATGCCTGCATCTGAAGACAACTAAACTCCCAACAGATGTCAACACTGCTTCAGGATCCTCAGTCAAGCAGAAGCCATTAGCAGCACAGTTACTAGGGGAGACTTAATAGAAAGGCCTCAGCCAAGTGCATCCTGCAGCAGCTTCAGTGCCGCTTCCACCCACTAGCATGTAGTACCCTTGGAGCAGGGATGCTGTGTACAGCCACCCCAAGCATTTTCCTTCCAGCCTCACTTCTGACAACCTCATTAGCTGAGGCTCCCCATGCTACTAGCCATGGGGATGCCTACATTTCCAGTCTCCAATGTCCTCTCTCCTCCTCCCTTTTCTTCTTAGCCAACCCCTCTGCTCTTCCACTCTGTTTTCTGCACCTTTATTACACACTGCTCTGGGCTGATGGAAGATGTTCATGAGGGAGCAAATGTTTCCCTTCTCCTTCAAAGCCTTCACCTCCCAAGTGCACAAAGCCTTCTGGTTCAAGGTGGTGCTGAGACACACTCTGTTCAAGCTGTGCCTTGCACTGACAGACCTGAACAGATGCAGCTGCATCATTGCAGCCAACACACTACAGACTGAAAACAAGACTCTCAATATGGCCACACTGCACTCAAACTGTGACAGTGGTGTCCCATTCTGCACCAGTCTAGACAGGCAGGGCAGGAAGAAATTGAGTCCATCCCAACTCGTGCTTCTCTAGAAGGAGCAGGCACATACCCAGCTCCATTTCTGTTTATCATACTCACCACCTTCTTGTCCTGCTGGCTTTCCATTCAGCTGTGCCCATGACTTTGGTCCACCTGGCACTGAATTTGTACTCTGAAAACAGAACAAAGCACACAAAAACAACCAACACCCACAGATCAGTGAAGGCTCATGACTCTATCTCACTTCTTAGGTGGCAGTTGCTATGGTTCAGACCTCTAGATCACCCAGAGGTCAATGGATACCACAGGTCTCCACAGCTGCTTCTTGCAGCTGAAGTCAGCTGCTCCCCACCCCCGTCTACTATGATGCTACAGAAAATATCCTCTTCTCTGCCCTGCCTCCTGTCTCCCCTCCTCTCATCTTCACCAACTATTTCCTCACACCATCCTTCTTGCTCTTTCCCTCTAATCAAGTTTTCCCTTTGTTCTGTTGCATTTTCCCAAATGGTACCTCAATCTTCTAGACTTGTTCCATGCTACACCTCAGCTTGAACACTACCCTGCTTTCTCATGCATTAACCATTCTTCTCTTCAGAACATAACTCCTGTCCTGATTTGCCTGAACCTCAAGAGCTGAAAAGTTCAATTTTTTTGAAGTAGAAGTGTGAAATCCACAGCACAGAGGGGCCTGGTCCCGGCACTCTCTGGGGAAGCTTTCTTACTTGCCAGTAGTTTCTCAGGTCCTGACACTGACTACTGCTCCCACATGACCAGATCTCTTCTTATCAAGCCTCATCATGCCGGGAGCAAGAGCTGGATCTGTTGTCACCAAGTGACACTTCAATTAGACCCAAACTGTAATAGTTTAGCAGCCATCCCACATTCCAGTCATTCTTTCTACACTGAAGCCCAGCTTTCTGCACACACTTGAAAGGTACAGAAGTAATGTGTACAGAATTATCCTCTCACTGCAGCACAGCATTCCTGGGGCACAGGAACTAGGGAGGCAAGACAGTCAATTCTACAGGAACTCATTATACAGGAGTTGTTCTGTAAGCTGCAGCCTGCTGATCTTATTTGTGCAAGGCAACATGGACAATTAAAAGCCTCAAGCTGTCTGGGGGCAGGGGAAGCAGGGTGGCCATCACAGAGACTGCTCACACCTACCTCCTGACTGATTGACTGTGTCGGCTTCTGTAAATTGGAGACAGATTTCTGCAAACCCTGCTGCGGCAGCGACTCCTGCAGCTGTGCAGCCGTCGCACTGGAACTGAAAAAGAGACAGCAAAGGTGAGATCAAAGGGCAAGGAAGGCAAGAAGACAAACAACTCTGGCAGTGTAGCACCTGCTAAAATATCAAGCTAACACTGAGGTCTCCACTGGCACGGATACAGAGAACTGATGCCTGCAAGGTCCAACACAGCACAGCAGCGCAGAGCTGCTTGCCTGACAAAAAACTTACCAGAGAGTCCTTCTACTTACTTCTTTTGGTCTGGCTGATCCTGCTTGTTTGCCCATCCTGTACCGTCCTTGGGTACTATGATGATGTTGGGGTCGTTTCCTTTATTCTCAGACTTCAAGCTAGGCAAGTTTGCAGGAGGTGGCATGCGCCGGGCAGCAGCAACTTTCCCAAGACTCTGTAAGCCATGTCTAGGAATAACTAGTGGGAAAGGAACAATAGCAGGTCACAGGAGGGCTATATCCTGCTAGATAAGTAACCCTCGTTAGCATACTGTGGCTGGGTGCAGTCCCAGCAGAACTGTACAACACACTGCACCGCGGCTGCTGTGTCAACACGCAGGTCATTTCCCACAGGACCATGGCAAACAGCCATCTGTTGTAGCAGCTGGCTAACAGGCGGCCGCCTACAACAGGCGGGAGGGAGAGAGGAAGAATTCTCCCCAACAGAAAGCATCCTTCTAGCTACCTGGGCAGATGCTCCTCTTTCATTTCACCAAGGAGAAGCAGCATCACCCTGTCACAGCTCGGGGGAATGGCCATTCCCCTAGGTCCAGCTCTTAGCAGACAGACTGTCACTCGGGAGTCCTGAGGTCTAGGTTTTCCAGCTCTACCCACCAGATCACATATATTAAGACAGTATTTTCTTTGGTCTTCTACCTCCACACCAAATCCAGAGCAGGTTCAGGAAAAGTTTCCATTTTTTTCTAACACCACCATCTACTTTTTGCCACATCTCAACTGCAAAACCAACCGAGGCCTTCAGTCCTTGACTCTCACCTCACACAAGGTCTGACCAACTTAAGGCACTTCAGCCAGCTTAACTGCCTTGTCTTGGTATAGCCTAAGGGCCCAGTAAAGGGTTTCACTCAAGTTTGCAACCTGCAAGGACATTGGCTAAACAAAAGGGCCAACAGTCCTGCTGTTTTGCCATAATTCCTCCATATCTCTACAACAACAGCAGCACAAAGAACCACATTTTCCTGGAATCCCTAAGGAAACACAGGCTGAGATACCAGCACAAACAGCTCTGTGACCCAGTTGGGCCAACAGCCTGAATTAGTTCTGCAGCACCACTCTTGGAAGACACCAAAAGGAGCTTTCTGAAGGTGTTTCTTACCTGTAGTTCTGATAGCTTCTATTGACTTTCCTTTATACTTATCAAACAGGCTGAGAGTCGAGTACTTGCTTTTCCCATCCTTTCCCTTGGTTATTTGCCCCAAACGATCGGACATTGCGATGAAATGTCATCTAGTAAGGAAATTGCTCTGCGCCGCTCCCGATCTGCCTTTTAATGGAAGAGAACCAGGGAAATGCCATCAAACGGATTATTCGGCCACAGACAAGTAAAAAGCAAACCCCAGACAACTGCTAGAACTGCAGATATTCAGTAAGCAGATACACTAAGTTACAAGGTTTTAACACCCTCCTCCTCAGTCACAAGAAGCTTGTGAGATCTAAGGTTCATAAACTGAATGAAAAGAACCACAGGGACACACTTCTCACAGCATCCTTTTCTTTCTGCCACTCCAGCGCTGAAAGAGGTGAGCTTCTTTAAGGATGAGAATACAAGAGAGAGCAGTCAACACAGTCCTTGCTTTAAAAGAATGTCTAAAAATATGCAACAGCTACGCATAAGGATTTCTAAACATAAATGACTGAAAAGCACTCTATCTTAGATCACACTGGAACTTCAGTTTCCCACTGGAGCACTGGTAGCCAGACTTGTAATGTTTAGCACTATGGTTCCACACTGACCACAGCTAATGACAGTTAATGTACCAGCAATGAATGTTTTGAAAGCATCACTTGAAGGCAACAAGAGTTAATTCTTCAAATTCCCTTTCCCCATCTGCTGGCCATGAGAGAGACTTAAAGAGTCAAAAAAAACCCTGCTTAAATGAAACAGGTTCAGACTGTGGGTTCAGCAGTTCTACTATGAATCCTGTAAACACTATAAACAAAAAATAAAAAAGACTTTTTTGTTGGGACCTGCAACTGTCTGAGTAAAGCCCATCTAAAAGGCTGCTGCCAGGGGGCAAGTTTCTGGCCAATAAACCTGGCACCACACAGTGTTCATTTTTGGATCACAGGACTTACATCAGGCCTGGCACAATCAAGAAGCCATAGACTCTGTGTGAGAGGCAGAAAGCAGCACAGTCAGGGATAGAGGAAGAAAAGCATTTTCTGTTGCTCAGTAACAGCATCCAGAGGATACTCAGGAAAAAGACCAGGCTCCCCAAGAAGCTCCTTGCAGCCACCTTTGCTGGACCACCACGTGGGGCTGCAGCACGAAGGCCTGTGGAGACAACAGGGCTGGCCAGCATTCTTAAGGAACCTTTCCCTGCAGAGCAGCAAACAGATCTTTGGCTTCAGTATGTTTCAATCTTTGCTCAGTCACTATGTGCCAAAGAAAACACCAGCTCTTCCTGCGCTTGCCCTTTCCACTGTATTTTATTAGAAGGACAGACATAAGAGATAGGGAGAAAATACACTGATTAGCACGGACTTGGCAGGAAAACAGAAGCTGGACTGGGAACAGTGACCTGTTTCAATTGGGAGAGTTGTGGGGAGCCTCGGACCAGTGGGAATAGCAGGTCAGTCCTCAGCTGTGCTGGCCACAGCTTGGCCACCTGCTTTTACAGGCACAGCCCCAGGGTCCATCCAGATCACATCAATTCTGTATAAACCTCACACAATCCCAAACGATAAAATCCAATTTGAGGTTCAGAAAACTCAAACCACACAGAATTAGTAGATATTATAAACAAAAAAAAACCCCAAAGAACTACTGTATCAGGTTCAGGAGTTAGCTGGTTAACGGAAAATCCCTGAGTTCCTGAAAGTCAGCATGCAAACACCAGGCAGGGCAACGCTGCCAAAGAGAAACCCTGACAACCAGTTATGTAACTGGGTCTCAGCTGCCTCTTGATTACATCTTCTATCATTAAAAGGATGCGGGAGGAATAAACAACCACTTCAGCACAGAGGAGCTGGAAACATGTCAGGATAAAGCCCCTCCTCAAACTTTCCAGGACAGCCACAACTGCTGTCTGGATAGGCAAAATTTACTTGGAACTCTTCCAAGGCTTTGAAGCTGAAAAGGTGAAACGCAGCTTCGCGCGATGTGTGTGCACTCCAAAGGGGAGGACAAGGCCACAGAGAGATGAGGTCACTGTGCAAAGAGGCTGCAGTGGCGCTGAGCCCGGTCAGAGCTGTCCTGCAGGCAGGACCTTGCTGCCTGTCCCTCCTGACAGCAGCCAGCTGTAGCTCTGAGCTAGCCCACGGGTGTTACTGGCCACAGGGATCACTTGGCACCCAGGTCACCCACAGCACTTCAGAGGCTACAGAGCCTTCCAAGGCTGTCACGGCACTGGACTCTTTTCCCATCACACAGTCAAGCAGGGAATCCAGTCAGGGATCATCAAAGCCTTCCAACCCTGCAGAGCAAAGCCATTTCTGGTAAAACTCATGTTCGTTAAGAACAGAGTTGCCAGCCTGCATGCTTATTATTAGGAGAGCTAGAAACAGAAGGCGCATGCCGATGCTGACAACTGAAAACTGACAGCCTCGGCAAAGCCTCTGACCTGTGCTGGGGTTACCGTGACCGATAGCTGACCCTGAAGACAGCATTATCCCCGGTACAGAGAAATAAAACTAAAATCAATCACCAGCGATTCTGTAAGGTTTCTCTCTGGGTTTATAGAGGTCTCTGGGGGAAGGTTCACTGTCAGTTTTAGCACGGAGCTTAGCTCTTCTCATTTACAGGACTAGCAAGGTCTCCTTAAATATCCAGGGACAGCACCAGAGTACAAAATACCAAGTGCCTCAGGAAATACTGCACTATGACATGGACCTGTTGGAGCAGGTCCAGGGCAGGGCCACAAAGATGATCAGGGGGCTGGAATACCTCTCCTGTGATAGCAGGAGTTGAGATTGTTCAGCCTGGAGAAAAGAAGGCTCCAGGGAGACCTTATAGCAGCCTTACAGTACCTAAAGGTGCAGACAAGAAAGCTGGGGAGGGACTTCTTACAAGGGCATGTAGTGATAGGACAAAGAGTAATGGCTTTAAACTGACTTTAAAGATTAGATGGTGTATCTTAAGTTTAGATTAGATTAGATGTAAGGAGGAAGTTCTCCACTGTGAGGGTGGTGAGGCACTGGTACAGGTTGCCCAGAGAAGTAGTGGGAGCCCCATCCCTGTTCCAAGGCCAGGCTGGACAAGACTTTGAGGAACCTGGTCTAGTGAAGGGTGTCCCTGTTCACTACAAGGGTTGCTGGACAGTCTTTATGGTCCCTTCCAAACCAAAACATTTTATGGTTCTATGTCCAGGTACATTAAAGACCCCACAGTACAAACAACCACCAGAATTACTTCTGGCCAGAGACCTCTGCTACTCAGGAGTCTTCACGTCCACATTGTGTTGCCCTGGATTTGATGCCTGGGTATTGGCCTGGTCTAACCTTGAGCTACAGGCACTGATAACAGCTGGAAACCCCCAGAAAAAAAAAACAGCCAAAGAGAGAGACTCCTGACAAACAGGATTGTCTGCAGAGCTCTTTGTAAACCTATGTATGAAGGAGGTTGGGTTGCTGGTGTTTTATTCAGAAGATTTCAATGGAGCTTGAATACCTGGAAGTTCGCCAGCCTTAATTGAGCAGCGCAAACAGATTTATTAAAGGTAACACACACACACTAGAAGGAAGCACTTCAGCTACTGAGAACAATCACTTGGGCAAGGGACCCGAGACCACTGCAGATCCTCACTCCTTGCTCAATTCACAGAAGCACTCAGAAACACAAACCAAAGTAACAGCATGGAGACTAACAGTGGAAAGGCTTTTCTCCAGAAGCAGGAAGATTTCTGACCTGAAATTTTACACAAATTGTTTGAAAACCTCACAGGCTGCAAAAGCCAAACAGTATTTTCAGAAATGAGAAGTCTTTGGATTTGCTATTAAACCAAAATCTATTGTTGTTTCTTATGTTACTGGGTAATGTGAAACCCTTCAGAAAACATAGTGTAGTTTTACAGGTTAGTAATGTTGACTCTTCTTTAAATACACGCAGTCAATTTTGTTGGCACTTCTCATAGCTAAATATCTGTCAACAGGGAGATACCACTACTTCTCCAAGAACCACCTTTTGTCTAACACTCACCACCTGCCTCAGCGATGAAAGACACCACTGGCTGCCCTTGGAAGAGCTTTGGTGGAACAGTGTGACCAGCTTCTCTCACCAGACAGGTGCACTAACATCCTGTTAGCTCTGTGTGGGACAGGCAGGGACATCAGCCTAGAAGGGAAGGGACCAGATGAGCATTCAGGAGCAACAGCAGAATACCAGCATCCGAGTACAAAGTGAACAGGATAAATGCAGAAGAGCTGTGCAGTAGGCTGAGGTTGGGGCAAAAGTCTAGGCCACAAGAAACTGCTTTTTGTTGCTCTATTGCACTGTTTCCAGAGGAGGCTGCCAAGATTTGCTGGTGCACCTGAAAAGGGGCCTGTCAAGATGCTGAATGTGGCACCAGGTGCTGCCAGTCAGGAGGAAGCAAGTCAGCAGTCTGCGCTGCAGAGAAAAGACAGACACCCCATAGCCAAGCTCCTGTTTCACCAGGGGGATCCTCCTTGCTTAGCTGAATAAGTGCATTTGATACTTTTTCATTCCCCACAATTCCAGCTTCTCTCTACATCTCCCATGAACCTTGTCTCCTTGTAAAAACAGGGAGAGGGAGACCAGGCTCACATCTCCCATGATTTATTGCAGAGGTATGCTGTTAGCTGAGTAATGCCATTGGAGGCTTCTGCCAGACTTGCACACTGGCCAGCCTCACCATCAGGCCTCTCCAAGCCAAGCCACCCTGGACTGGAGACACCCAGCAAGACTGTGAAGAGCAGAGGAAGAGTCTTCTGGACAGAATATCTGTCATTAGCTCTGTGGCACGGAGCACTACAAGCAGCAGAGAAAAAACATGACAACAGCAGGGGCAGAAAGGGCATGTCCTGTAGGGTGACCTGACCTCATTTTCTCAGCTCTGTCTTCTGCAAGCTCACCTTCTGTTTTCTCTTAGAAATGTGCCAACAGGTTGGGAATCACAACTACTGAATCACTGCATACTTCTAGAGTAAACAGATCTTTGTATTCTGAGGTTTGGCCTGTAAAATACAGAAGCCTCACCTCTCTGCTAAACAGCCTCCCCAGTGCTGGGAAGGCAGGCGGCGAAAGGCAGCCAGAAGGGGTGGATTTGTGACTTACTGTAAAACAGAGAAAGCAGACTGAAGTCTGCAGAAGAGCTCAATTGTATTTACACAAAAACACTAACGAGTTCTGCGGTCCTTTCTGTAAGGGCTGGACAGACAATGTCACACCCTGGAAAGGAGCCCTGACCTCCAGTAATTAAGGACACGGACAAAGATAAGAAATACTTCATCCTGAGGACACAGGACTCTGGCACAGAGCAAGAAAAGAAAAAAATCCAGTCAGTAAGCTGTCCACAGCACGCAGAAAGCACTTGCAAGATCCTGTGCTCATGGAACTCTCTCCTTTCCAAGGTGTGCAGTTAATTCTTCCCTTGAAAGGAGTGTCTGTCTGCAAGTGCTCCAGAGAAAGAGTCAGCTTTCTGCCCATCTGCCCCATTACGCCATAAAGAAGGAACTGATCCATTGGTGTCACCTTTCCAGGAAGGAATTAACTGTATTTCTAACCCAAGAGGAAATGCTGCAGGGCTTTCGTATCCCTCAGAATCAAAAACTGATTACTGCAGGGAGGCAGCAAGGTATCTCACAGGGAACATACACATGGAGCAACCTAGAAGCACCAACTACCAACATCACACACACTGGCCATAAAGGTGTTAAACAAGACCCATCACAAATAGTCTCTGATAATTTTTATCTATAAACCTCATCAGGCTCAGAAGCTGTGACTTCCTGCAAGCACTTCTGCAGCAAGACACACTAGAAATAAAGGCGCGTATTTCTTTGCTGTTTCATGTTTCAGAGGCAAAAATCCAGATGACAGAGCAGCTCAGCAAGAACCACCTGCGGCCTCAGGATCCTCCAGATCCCAACCACTCCAGTAAAGGAGGAAAGGGAAATGACCCATGATCCCCAGGACCTACCTGCTCATACTCAAGTGGAAATCTTTACCTGTAGAGTTGCACATATGTTCTGGCTCCTCCACAAACAACACCCCAAGCACACTACCTACAGCCTCCAAAGTGATTCTGCCTTCCCTTCTGCCTTGCTCAGGTTCCTCTGAGATCTGAATGTCCAGGGAGAATACACAGATAAAACATCCTGTTCCCTCAACGCCAAGGCAAGGAGGCTGATCATGAGCAAGCAATTTAAATCCAAATACAAAATAAATCCCTGGCATAATGCTCTGCTGGAAAAGCCTGCTCAGAAAGCTCCTGGCAACGTTCAGCTGAACTGTAAGGTAAACTGGGTATTTGGGTATCTGAGCAACAATAACAGACTGAGAAGCTGGTAGGGATCTCCTGATGAGTAACAGGGCCCGTCCTATCAGTCCTACTTTACAGGCTGGATAAGGAAGGCAGAGGAAGCTTGCTCGAGTAACACTGTAGGCAGTGTTAGAAGTCCCAGAGCTCAGGTTTCTGCCCCAACCACCCAAAAAGTGCACTGCCAATATCCTCAAAGAAAATGCAGCTCTTGATCAGAAGGGAGAAAGTTGTAAAGAAGAGTCAAATGAGGAGGGAATGCATTGCAGCAGCACCTGTCATATCTCAAACAACCTCTTCCAGTGGTACAGAAAGTGGACCTAATCCTGCCCACTGCTCCACAAGAGCCCAAAAGGGCAGGAGACACCCACACAACCACAGTCTGTTCTTGGGCCACTCCACCGGGTCTTAGGACTGACAGCTCAAGGCAAAGACTCTTCCATCACTAACAACGAAACCAAACACCACTGCATTTTAAGGTTGGGAAGTTCCCTCAGTCCTGACACTTCTCCCACACAGACTTTTAAAAACCATCTCAGCAATGATACCCATAAAACCCAGAGGAGGTACAGCAAGCAGCATAGGTGCAGCACTGGTGTTGCCAGCTCCAGAACCCAAATGTAAGCTCCAAATCATCAGACACAGCTCCCCTTGGAGAGCCTATGCAGCCAGGACAAGGACTAGTGAAAGGACTGTGATCAAGTGCTGCCAGAGAACTGATGCCTTCTGAGGAATGACCAGAGAAATTCTTCCAGAGAAGTCACAAACATTTCATAAATCCTTCACCTCGTCCCAAGCTCAGCAACTTACTCCATCTCTCAGCAGTGCACAGTGTTTTATAGCAACAAGCAGAGAGGAAATCAGAGATGTCAGCTCCAAAAGATGAAATCAGAGCAAAGCTGGCAGTCTATAGGATTAACCGTTCCTTTTTTCAGGAATGGATACAGCTCTCTCCACACAAATGCCATCAGCTGTTGAGTAAGCAGCTCTGTTTTCTCTGCAGTCTCAGAAAGGACCACACTAGCACGGGGAGGTGGGTGTTTACCTTGTGTGGCTGAGCATCACTACCAGATCTGGGCATTGGTAACACCTCTCCACACTCTCAGGTTCTCTTCAGGGCCTCAGCTCCCACTCACATTATGCACGGAAGGTTTTATTTACAAAGAGAAAAACTAGAGATAAACCCCAATTACATTAATCAGCGGGCAGTAAATGTTCATCCCTTACTGCACACACAGGGAGAGGTCCCTGTATGCCCCTGCTGAGCAGATCCATTGAGTTCTGTTTCTCCCCAGGGTGCTGATGGGAGATCCTTCGACAGGCACCTTTACAGCCAGGCAGGCCAGCACCAACACACTGCAGGGCACAGAGCTGCTCTGGCAGGAGCTGAATGGCCACTTCTCCATCAGATTTCTCCAATTTCCCCCAGCCATCAAGACTGGTGCAGCCGGTTCAAACCATTAATAAGATTACAAGCAGTTCAGACAAGCCTGCAGTTCATAAACACTGCAGATGCTGAAGCTTCCAGGAAGTATTCCTCCAGATTCCTCAATTTTAACACCACTAGGGCAATGCAGCATTGCACAGCAATTCTTCTTACAGGAAGTTTATTCACAGGAGCCATTTGCACTCCAAATGAATGCCAAGGATGCTAACAGGAACCTGACTGGAACAGAACACAGGTAACAAAGCAGTAAAGAGAGTATGTTACCTGCAGTGTGGCTCTGTACTCTGAAGAAAAGATCTTTAGGTAGCTTTAGCTGTTCTGGAGAAGCAAGCAACTCGGACTACGCACAGGACATCTGGACTATGCCAAGCCTGACAGGAAGTGAAAACATTTCACAGATGCTTTAATTTACATAGATATTTGTAGGGCATAACTGACAAGGTGTGTAAGCATCATCACTTTCTATTTTGCATATAGGAAAAATGACAGCACAGAATTCTGCAGCTATGCTGAGTGGCAGAGGAAGAAACAGGCCCCTCACCTCCTACTTTCTGGGGCTGGAAACCCCACTCTGAATCACGCTGCCTCCCTCGTTCTGTGGGGCCTGCAGCAGCACCCAGCCCTGCTCCAGAGGGGTTCTGGAGGAGCAGGGCTGCATGCTGGGGTGGGGAATGCTGTGAACACCTCCCAGATGAACCACCCCATACACTTCTTTCTCTGCAACAGGATCACGGGCATCACTAAAGGCAACATTATGCTCAGATGCAAAACACACCGTAGTGACTCTCGGACCTCATGAATCCACTCCTAATGGATGCTTGGTTACATTTTGATTGCTAGGTGGGAGCTTGATTTCCTGGTTATTTCAGAAAAGGATAAAACCACACTTCACACTATTCCAGTCATGAAGAAGCATTTCCTGAGCATGTCCTACTCCCCTGCCTGCTTCACATCCCACTCCAATCTCTGAACAAGTGCACTCAAGGCTTTTGTATGGGTTCCCAGCCTACAGACAGGTAGGAAGAGCTGAAGGACCTACCCAACAGCAGAACACCCCAAAAAATCACTATATTCCCACACAAGAAGTACCTGGGTGAGGCAGTCCCAATGCAAGCTCTTCAGACCTATCTCTATTCACTCCCTGCAGCACCATGACTACAATTCCTGTCCACAATGTCTCAACAGCTACCCAGGAAGGATTCCTCCATCAGGGTGCTAACTCTGCAAATACTACATAGTTTATTTGTCTTACAGGCTACTCACCTGAAATTCAAATGCTGTTGAGGATGCTCTGAACAGCTTATTGAAGCCCTGTGGACATTTGAAGTAGTACAGTCCAACAGAATACTCTTGGCCAGATCCTAGGGTGCTGTTACCAAGTCACAGACTCATAGGATTGTTTTGATTGGAAGAGACCTTTCAGATCATCCAGTCCAGCACTGTTATCCCAGCACTGCCAGGGCACCAATAACCCATGTCCCTCAGCACCACAGCTCCACACCTTGGAAACTCCTCCAGGGATGGGGACTCCACCACTCCCGTGGGAAGCCTGTTCTAGGGCTTTACAATCCTTTCTGTGAAGAAATTTTCCTGAATATCCAACCTAAACATCCCCTGGTGCAACTTGAAGCTGTTTCCCCTTGTCCTATCACTTGTTACTTGGGAGAACACATGGATCCCCACCTGACTTTCTACTATTCTTCCCATCATTCTCCACACTTAAGTCTGGCTCATCTTCACCTCTTTCACTTCCACATGCTTCCAACATTGCCATTACCTCTTCCCTTTTGTTCAAGGTGTGATTGTTTTCACCAGTCCTCCACAAATTAACACAGAATTTAGAGAGATGAGAATTTACAGCTATAGGCATCTGAAGAGCTTTGCTCTGAAATAAATGGCTCTTAAGCTCCAACTTCTCAGTTACTTCTGTTCAGGAAGAACAGACATATGCAGAGAACATCCTGAGCACCAGTGCAAGCTACTAACTAAAAATGAGCCCAAGCTACATTTCTGTTGAGACTTCACGTTGTAATAAAATCCCCTGCTTTAGCCTCATTTTTTCTTTCTTGTGGGAAAGGACAACTCTTTAACCAAACCAAATGGGTGCAAAACCCCCTTCAGAAGGGGTTTCCAGGAGCACACTGTCATGACTTCTGTAACAGTCACTTCATTTCAGCAGTCAGAAAAAGACGTTTCATGAAGAAGAGAGCTGGACCTCCCCAGCCTTCCCGTGTTCACTGTTCTTTCACCTCCTGGTCTGATACCTGACAGCCTCACTGTTGCACTTCTGTTCCAAATGACAAACTAGTGATAAGGAGCTGTGAAATTATCGACCTATTAGCAGAATGAGTCAGTGCCACATGAAAAATAAAACCCACTTACAAGGCACGATTAGCTGCAGAGACAACACACTCATTGCCAAGTTGCAGAATAAATGAGGAATCTAGTAAAGAGAAGAAGGGATGACCAGAGAGATCCAACCTTTGGAATAAAACCTCTCTCTCCTCTAAAGTTACTGTCCTGCATTCAGTAAGTCTTTCCTGTTCATATTGCTTCTATTCCTACAACAGGAAAACACCATTACCAGTGGAAACGCCACTATAGCAAAGTCCCTTGGTACAGACTATCATCATAAAAGGAAAAATAAAATGGCTTACGATTATTTTCAATGCAGCAGCACTTAAGAAAGGCAGTCTGGCTTCCCCTTAAATACTTCCAGTTACTCAGGTAAGTACAATGAAGGCCTTGAGCAGCCAACACTTCCAACTCTTGAATAAGCGGGTGGATCTGTAATGGATAATCTAACAGGCTCTGCACCTGAAAGCTCTGGCACACTGGAGGCACCACCAGACAAGCCCAAACCATGGTCCCCATTGCTCCCTGTTACACCCCTGATGCAATACCCCACAGCATGAGGAGGATGTGGTACTGGGATTCAGAAGCATCAGTACCCCTCACAAGAACTGAGGACTGAGTACCATCCCTCAGTCAGGTTACCAGGCATAAGACAAACACAGACTCCAAACACAGACTCCAAAGCCACCTCTGCTTTTAAAAGGAGATTGTTCAAGTAAATTAGCCTTTGAAGTTTGGGTTTTACACAAAGCTTTAATAAAAGGCTTTATTAATGTCACTAGAAAGTTAAATCATTTTAATAAACACTCTTTGGGAACATTACTCATATTTATTAAAACTACAGTACTTTTCAACCCTGCATCTCCTCTCCACCATTTGTATGGACTATCTACTTTTCCAGCTTCAGCCAGTTGGCCAAGTTCACTGTTAAGCTCTCATGCACCCATAGAAAAAAGAAAAAAACAAACCCACAGGTCATCCAAAAATGCACTGTAAGACCAAATAAAAATTCTCCAAATTTGGAAAAAACAAGACAAGGCACTATATAATGACAGCTCTGGAAACCTTGATAAAACTCATGTTTACTGCTTCTATTTTCCTTTTAAGAAAAGGCATCATTCATATAGAAAAGTATTTTCTGCTCAGTGAAGACTACTGAAAGCATCCTAAAATGTGACATGTAGTCTGCTCAAGCTGTGCAGAAAAGCAAATCAGATCAACAAAAATAAATAGAATCAGTTTATAGTCCATGTACATATCAAAACCAAAACACAGCTACCAGATGTACTCTCAGTGGCCTGAGGAAACAGGTAATTTCAAAAAGTGCCAAAGAAACCAGCAATCTCAAACAGTATTTGTCATTTGTCTGAATATGATTTTTAAATCTGAACTTTTTAACAGTAGATCATTTCAAAGAGGTGAGAGAGGACTTTTTGATCACACCCCAAAAGTTGGCTTTGCTAACTAGAAAGAAACTTGGGCCACGGGCCTGAAAGTAGCAGCATCACCCATGATGAGCCCACAAAGATATCAGGGACCCCAGATGCCCCTCTGTTAGAACCATTCCACCATCTCTTTAAATACCACTTCCAGAGTACAGTCTCGGCCTCCCTCCTTCCCAATGCTTCCCAGTTAACCTTAGTCCCCAGTCCCTGGCCCAGAGCACAAGATTTTAGGACAGTGGTACTTAACAACCCCAGTGCCAACTACATGTGGAAAAGGCAGGTCCAAAAGTAATACCCTTGCCAGTTTATAGCTGAAAAATCAGAGCTGATTTTCCAGTCTTGGACTCTCCAAGGCTGGGACCAGCTATTTGTACATCATGGAAGGGCCCATTCCAGTGGAGGCCTCATGTGCATCTGCAAGACAAGGCTCAACACAAACAAAACTTGCACTAGTAACCTTGACAGAGCCCTGGAAGGACCAGGATGCCCCCTCCCCTTACACAGAGTACAGCAGATGATGTAGACATTGCAGTGTGCTTATACTTAATACCTACTTCTAGAAAGAAACAAAATTACTCATGTCCTAAACATTTATGTTTATTATACCTTATCATCCAGAACACCAGTAACATCAATATACAAATATTTGATGACTTGATAGTCAAAAACTATCTCACGCTTTGCACATTCAGAAGACAGAAACAAAACAAACCAACTTTCCTGACAAAACCCACGACTCCCAGCTCCTTCAAACCCCTTTCACCAGCTTCATTTTGGGGGTTGAGGGGGGATTTCATAACCACCTTAACAAAAAACTCCTCCGAGCTCACCATCAGCACTACTGAACAAACCACCCCCCAGTGAAGATGCACACAGCACATGTGTCCTAGGACCCGCACTGGGGTTTCCCCAGCTCGCAGCATATCTGCTCCCACAGAGATGAAAAACTACTTTTTAAACGAACAAACCAACCAACAAAACCCACACACAAACAAACAAACAAAAAAAAACCAACAAACCAC
>VWZY01013388.1:121027-132230 GCA_013399075.1 Chloroceryle aenea | reverse complement strand
CAAGTCAAATTCACAGACCCCCTTTCTGCCTTCTTGTGCTCGCCCGGGGATAAAAGACCCCAGATCACAGCAACTCTGGCTCAGGAAATGTCCTGAATCAGGGACCTCAAAACAATAACTGGAGCAAATCCTGCCAGGAAGTGCTCTGAATCCGCTCAGCCATCTCTCCCCTCTGGACCCACCAGCTCCCTCCTGCCTCCCCTCCCAAAACATCCTCACCACAGTCCTCCACGTGCTCCTCTGTTTTGCAAATTCCCCTTAATCTGTGTTTTATGTAACCTCTGGCTTGCCCCCTACACAAAAGCTATGCATTACCATGCTATTAATACGCGACTTTAGGGTCAGGTTTTAAAGCAAATACCCCCCCGGGCAGGGGTAGCAAATCATGACAAACCATCTCTGAGAGCTCCAAGGTGCAAATCCCAGGGGGCATCAGTGCTGGGTGCATCACAGCTCCTTGCAGTGGACCTGCACCCAGATGTCAGAGGCTGATTCTTTAATCACCGCGGCAGCATCGAGTGTGTTTAACTATTGCACAGCTCTTGGCTGGGATCAAACATCGCTGAACGCCCAGAGCACTTTGGTCTCTGGGCAAGTGTTTTATGAACATCCATCAAGCTTTCAGGTTCTTTTTCCATTGCTCTTACTTTAATTAATCTCTGCAGGTCTGATTTTCCAGCACCGATGATCTTGCACAAGACTGCTGGTCCAGTCAGAAAGGTCCCATGGACAAGGGTGTATCAGAGGGATGAGGACTCTGCAAGGAGAAGGCATTTTTAGGGAGTGGAAACCAGCTCCCTGTTTGAAATTTGTTAGAAAATCTGAGAGAGATCCCAGGGCACTGCCCAGGTCCCCAGACCCACCCTCCAAAGAGGCTCAGAGGAACCACACTGTGAAGGGAAGAGCAGCAGCATTTCCAGTGGCCCTGAGCCCACCATGCTGGGGCCAGCAGCATCTGCCACAGGGCTTCCCTGCTGCTGAGATGTGACCCCTGGAGCTGCCTGGGTACTAGAGCCAATTTCTCCCAACACTACAATTAGCAGTTCATTACTGTGAGCTGTGAACAAAGTGGCTGTAATACCATCCAGCCTGAGTGGTCTCTGCTGCTAAGAACCAGGGATTTTCTGGGGGAAGCTCTGCTTTGAGGGGCTGGGAAAACCACTGTCTGTCCCCCCCGCCAAGCCATTCAACATCTCCCCACTGCAGCCCGATTCTGGCACTGTTCAGCCTCGCTCGGGCTACGAGAGGTTAATGGCTTTCAAGCGACTCCTGTGATTAACTTTTCCTAAATCTCCAATTCTTCCCTGCCTTCTATTTTTATAAAAAGAAAAAGGGGGAGGGGGAAGTGGTATTTACAAGGGATTTCACTCAAATAATGAAATAAATGTGTTCAGCCGAGGGACCTTTAATCCGCTTTGACTCTTGTGTCCTGCGGAACAAACGCAGAGATCTTTGCTGCCCTCGGGTCCCCGTGAGGCAGGGAAGGAAGGAACCCCATCCTGCCTGCCTGGGGTGCAGAGCCCACAGCACCACCTTAAACCAAGAGCTGTATTCAAACACAGGCACTTCAGCCAGGGACTTTTGGGTTGACATTGGAGAAAAAAACACCTTTTGGGTCACCTGCTCCCACCCTGCAGCCAACATGTTCGTGTCCTGGCCTGGAGTCTGCTGTGCTGAGGCAGGAACCGGCCCCAGAATTACTTCAGGTGACCAAACACATGCGAACAGCACCGGCCTCATCCACACAGCTTCCATCTGCAGCATCACCTGCTCTGACAGCACCCCCCCAGTATGCGTGTGCGAAAGGGAGGAACCATCCTGTTTCTTTAGGCTTTGCTCAGTTTATTATTTTAGCCTAGGAGTGACATGGTTCATTATTGCTTTCGTCAAAAAGCTTCAGGAAAATCATCTGTGGGATTTTCAATTAACTGGGGAGAAACCTTTGGGCCTCAGAAAGGAGTTTGTGGCTGCTGGGGCTGTCCTGCATGGCTTAGGGCTGCACGGAGTGGTGCTGGGAGCTGGGGAGGCTGCACTGAGCTGCTGAGAGCCAGTTAAACCCTTGGGTCCCTTCAACCCAATCAGAAACACCATCGGTGAATAAAAGGAGCGTGTGTGCCCAGGAAAACCCAACATGGGGTGAAGTGGAGCCAAAGATGTACTATCACAGGGAGACCTTGTGTAACAACCTTCCTAACTCCCTCCAAGTTCTCAAATCTGCCAGCCTGCTCTCTGGGTGCCAGCCAGCACCCACACTGCCCTCCTGCCTCATCCTGGGGGTACATGGCACCCCAGTCACCCCTTCCTGGGGAAGAGCAGAGAGGACCCCGTGGCAGGGAGGGGATTTGTACCACCCTCACCTCTGCACAGCCCCAGCCACAAATGCACAAACCAGCTTGTTGGAATAAAACACCAGCTTAGAATGGGGAGGGAGGGAAGTAAACACCCCAGCTGTGATTCCCACATATGCCCAAAGATATAATCCAGATTTACTACTTGCCCTGGCACCTTTCCTTTTTTTTTAATATATTTAAATCTCTTTTTTGCTGCTGAGCATAAACAGCATTAGGGTGAGAAGTGGAGGGGCCTTTCAGTGTACACATAGAGACACAAATGGAATCATGGCCACGGCAGCCGGGGACACTCCCAGCTCCATGGACACAGGCAGCACTGGTGGCAGCAACACCCAGACTCGGGCACTGCATTTGCATCCTCTGGGGCATTTTCTTAATACATCTGTTAGATGAACTGAAAGGCAGAAGATGCCCCAGTCAGGGGATGGAGAGTTGTCCTGGCTTGGGAAGGATCACTCCTTGAAGCCTGAGTGTTCATGGGAACACTCACATTCCCAAGCAATCCTGAAGGATCTCAAACCACTTGGCCTTTTGCCTCTCCACAGCCACAGCAGGGATCTGCACAGAGCAGCCCTGGTGTCCTGCCCCAGTTCAGACAGGACACCCAGGGCCAAACCTCTGCATAAACATCTTCATGAGATCCAGGGGAGTGGAGAAAGAGGCACAAAAATTATTTGCCTCAGCCACTGGCTTACAAGTGACACATGCACACAAATCCACTGGGGTTTCTGACAGCCACTGCTAAATGTGAGGCCAGTGGGGGGCACGACTAGGAGATGTGTTACATACATTACATGAGAGCCCATGGTCCAGCACTGCTGCCAGGGCTGAGACCCAGCCCCATCCTTCTAACACCTTCCAAGAGGAGAGAAACGTCACATCTGGCTGCAGAGCTTTAGGGTCAGGCATGCTACATGCACACTCCTCACAAGCAGGACTGAGGGCTGGAAGACAGATGGCATCTGCACAGATCTAAAGCCCAAGGCCCAGAGAGACTGTCCTTTCTCATGCTGCTCTGCCTCCCTTGCCTCTGAGCCAAAACACTCAGCATCTGGCCCAGAATGTCTGTGAGTGCAGCACAGGGGGGTGACTCCCTCCCCATGCTGCCTCCCAGCTCCCCAGCACAGCCCAAGGTAGCGTAACTCAGGCTGAAAGCTGGGGACAGTGCCCAGAGCTTGTACCTTGTCAGTGCAAGAGCTGGGGTGTCCTGCCAACAATCCCACAGTGGCTGCATCCCTGGGGCCGGGCTGAGGGTCTCCTTCCTCCCCCCAGGGAGGATAACAGCTGACCCACAGTCTGTCCTGCTCATTGAGTGACAGGGAGAGGTGGGGGGGACAGAGGACACAGGCCAGGCAGCCCCAGGTGGCACCCACCATCCCTCGCTGTTGCTATAGAGACAGAAGCTGGTTCTCACAGCATTGCTGGTTGTTTCTGAGCAGTACCCTCAGCACGGCAGGCAGCTGGGAGAGAGGGACAAGGGGTGCTGTGCAGTGCTGTGCTGCTCACCTCACCGGGAGAGCCGGGCTTGGCCAAGGCAAGGCTTTGCTGGGCCTTTCCTGGTGCCTCTGTGCCCAGATCAACACCCACCATGTGCTGGCTCCCCCCAGACCCTGCAGCAAGAACCCCAGCGCCAGGGCACTGAAGGGGTGCAGGCTGTGGGGGTGCCAAGGAGGAAGGCTCCCCAGAAAAACTCTCTGTGGGTGTGAGCTCTGTCCTACAAACCTCAGCTCACCCATACCTGACCTCACGCCTCACTTTGCACCCGTGTGCTGGATGAGACCAGCTCAGCTGATGTTACCAACCACAGCAGCTTCTCCAGGCCACACTCTCTTGCTTACACCAGCAAAGACCAAGAGTAGCTCTTCCAAAGCCACCCTGGGAGTACCAGGAGAAGACAATGCAAATGCAAGGAGACCTAGGCCCAGAGACACGTCTGGAGATGCACCCAGCTTAAGTGCAAAGAAAGGTTCAATAAAACCTTGAGCTACACAGTGTGAGCTTCCCACAAAGCAGTCAGGTCAAAGTCTTCCCCTGCTCCCCAGCTCTTCAGGTAGCCACCATCCCCAGCTACACAGAGGTGCAGAGATGCCGTCAGCACTGCAGCACCATGCCTCCATCCTCCCTAGGGGGGAGGATCAGCTCTGCCAACTGCAATAGTGCCCGGAAGAAAGAGAAAGCACCATAGCTCACTTCTTCACATCAGTCTTTGCAGGAGAAGGAGGCTGACAAAGAAAAGCCCTAGCAGTGGCCAGGCACAGTAGCACATCTCTGCTCCCACCCACAGCAGCAGGGGTCGGGGCAGCGCTGACTACTCCCCACCCCCCCACTTCTTTGCCTGCCGGGATAACTGGCAAGCCCCAGAGCTCTCCCCTTTCCTGAACACACTTCATGACAGCCTTCCCGAGAGACCCTCACACAACCCACCCACAGGGAGCTCCGCGGGAGGCTCCTCTTTAAAGGACATGGCAACTCTCCTCACCATGCTGCTGCTTCAGCCTCGGAGCTGGCAGAGCGGGCAGTCAGAGGCTCCCGGGGCTCTGCGCTGACATCCCAGCTGGAGACGTGTGCCAGGGATAGATTTTCTGTTTAGCTTCTTTTCGTATTAATTATCAAAGAGCAACAAATGTTAGCAGCTTGCCACAGTCATTATCTGAATGTCTTCTCACCAGCAGCCCCTTTACAAAGAAGCTTCCCAACATTCAGGGGTAGAGGAGAGCACAAGATCCAGCTGGTTGCTCCCTGGCCTTTCAAGCCAGGTGCATTTTATTCACTTGGGATAGAAAGGAGGACAGGGATGATTGGATCCCTTTGTTCTGCAGGATTCATCCAACCAGGGATGGTGCTGAGTCTGGTAATGTCCATCACCTGCCATATATCACACTCTCTTCTAAAGACAAAGAAACCACAGAGAACTGGAAGGTTCTGTGGGAAATACTGGATTTGCTTAGGCAGTCACGAGGGGTGATCCATTCAGAGACACCCTGTTGAGCATGGCCAGCACCTGGGTAAAGATCAACCAGGTTTCAAGGTGGCTGCTTGTCAATAATGGGAAGAAGCAGCACCATGACTGGTGTTCAGTAACCTCAGAGCAGTCCACAGGCACTGGCAATGAAGGCAGCTCAGTGCTCACGTCACTCCACACAGCGTGAGGCACAGACATGTTCAGAACTTACATTTGTGATGAGGTTACAACCTGAGCAAAGGCAGGGGTACATCATGGCCTCGAAGAGACAGAAGACTCTTTGCTGTGTATCTAGACCTGCTTTGCAAAATCACCACGACCCAGCACCATGCCTGTTCAGTTACTCCCTTGTAGGATCAAAACGAGCAACTGGTTTCTGTTCTTTACCAGACCAAACCAAACCAGAGCATGTTTTTGAACAGCAGATGAAAGGCTGGCTTCAGCATGCCACCTTCAGCATCCTGAGCACCCATCTAGGCCCACCCCATCCAAACCAAACCATTGACGTGATCGTTTGCATCCACTGGCTCAGGACCTGCAGGACCTGCTCCGAGTTCAGTGCGTATCTCAAAGCTACACTGAACTGCCTTTTGTCCCTTCCCTCGTGATAAGAACCAAACGGGGCAGAACATTTGTGATTATTTATTATCTGTGAAGTGCCGGCAAGTGTCCTGACTCTGCACAAGACACAGCTGCTGGGCTTACAAAAAGAAAAAGCACTGGGGCCAAAATCATTTAGCCTCAAAAAAGTTGACAAAGGTGTTCTCAGGAAGCTCTCAGGCGCTGCCCATCCTGAGGACGTATCAAGGTGCTGCTGTGAACCACCCCAGCTAGGCAGACATGTAGCTCATTTCTCTCGCTGGTAAAGCTTAATTAGGCTGCTGTCCAAACACAGTCTGAGAATCTGGCCAAAACACCAGTATGGCCTGTGGCTGCTAAAACCCAATCCATTGCAAGAAACCTTTTTCTTTTCTTTCTTTTTTCAGGTGGGGAAGCAACATTAAAAAAATGCCACTACTCATGGAAGTTACAACTGCTTCCAACAAACAACACGTAGAAAATACTGGGAGGGGGACTCTTAAAGTATCTGCTGGTTTCCAGCGGAAAGGCGTCGAGTCCTCCACGTTCACCAGATGGATATCAACATCTGACATGTGTTGGAAGACATCCATATCAACTCCACCAGCCTGAACTGTAAGTAGCCAAAAACAAAGCCAGAGAGAACATCTGTGATGTGGTGCCGTCCGATCATGACACGGGAAAAGCCCACGCAGAGGGCCCAGAGGACCAGCAGGATCCGGAGAGGGATGGCCAAGACCAGGTGGTTGAGGAAGAACTTGGAGAGCATGGCTGCTCGGCTGGCGTGCCCAGCTGGAAACGCGTAGGTGTCCATGGTCAGGTAGTCCAACAAGCCAGGGTTGATGTCATATGGGCCCTTCCGCTTGGCCAACTTCTGCAAACCAGCCACGATCACGATGTCCAGGAGCAGGGCTACAAAATGAGAGACAAGGGGGGAAAGCTCAGAGACAGAAGCAGAGTAGAGGGCAGTTTTTGATGTGGAACATTCTAGTATTGTTGTTGTCTTTAAATAAAGATTTGGTTTCAGTTTCAGCTGGGTGTCTGTGGTTCAGCTGCACACAGCCAGCCCCCACCTCAGATCACCACCCAAAAGTGAATTAACCCTCCCAGTTCACCCATGGAGAAGGCAAGTGCTGTTATCACTGTCTCACAGAGGAGAAACCCAGACCACAGGGGCGAGCAATCCACCTGGGGTGGAAGAGAGCAACTGGCAAAGCTAAAATTAAACCTCTTTTGGCCCTCAAACCGCCGGACTGGGAGTCTCTGTTCCTGTCCTCCACCCCATGCTTTGGAAACCTTGCTCAGCACAAACATACCTCTGACTGGGGTGGCTCTGTGCTGGCGTGACCAGGCTGCAGGGAGCATGCTCCTGTATGTCCCCCACCTGTCCCTCTCCCTTTGCTGAGGCGCTGGACACCCAGGAGCCATTCCACATTTCTACTTGTCTCTTGCAGATGGTGGCTTTCTCCCTGCAGGTCTCCCATGTACCCACTTCCCTGCACAAATGTGGTTGGGGGGTAACACTCCTCCCAGTCTGAGCCACCCCAGGCTTGTAGCAGCAGCAGGACCATACCTGCATCTGCAGGTGTCAACACCAAATCACCTTTCTACTCTGACTGAAACCCATCAGCCCTTGCCTTCATCCTCCTCTTCATGCCACCCCCTTTGCCCCAGCCGACAGCATCGATTTTGTTTCTCTTTAATCTCCTCATCTGCTTTTCCGCAGCCCTCCTAATTAGTCAGAGTGCTGATTTCAGCTCCTCGCAGCAATGACAAGGAAATATAACCCATCACGAGCACAGCCTGCTCCCGCAGCAGGAACACGAGGGGCTAGTTGCCTGGTTCCCGGGCCCTGATAAAGCCCGTTCCTTGAGAGCTGACAAGGCTTCGGGAGGATGGATGGGAGTGTGGTGGCGGCGGGGATGGGAAATGAGATGGCACATTGGAGGCAGGCAGTTCCTCCTGCCTCCTTGGCACCTGGCAGGAGCTGGGAAGCGAGGAGCTGTCACGACGGCTCCGCTCACCCGCCTCCTGCAGCGTGACACCTCTGCGCAGCCAGCCCCCGGCATCGCTTTGGGAAGGAGCTGATCCTGGCCAAACTCTCTCTTTATGGGAGGGCTGGTTTACTTCCTTGTCTGTCCTTGTCTGTTCCCTCTCTTGCGTGGGGAAGGGGGACAACTGGTTCTTTCTGGACTTCCTGCCCACCAGGTCCTGCCTGAACCACTCTTGAGGATGGATTCCTGACTCCTGTGGGTGGGAGATCGAGCAGAGGAAAGGTTTTGGGCATCAGCTCCTCATTAGTGGGACCGATGGTGGCACAAGCAGCAGACTCCAGCTTAAACACAACGTGAAGCAGGAGGCTGACACGGAGGTGAGGTTCATAGGTGGCATCTGAAACAAGGTGGGGAGGCTGCAGGTGGTGAGGGGATGCGAGGACTCTGGTCACACCACTGGCCCCGAGCATCAGCGGTGGCTTAGGAGGACAAGGGCAGCCAGGGACTCTGCACAGAGCCTGCCCAGTGTGACCAGCAGGAGGGGAGAGAGCAGGGTGAGGTCTGTAGACCACAGCAGGGGACCCTGGCGTGCAGCAGCGCGGCTCTCTGCAATTTCAGATTCGCTGATATGATTTTTCAAAGGCTGGCCCTGGAGGAGACAGGGAGGGAGGCGTTTCAAACACAGGCTGCAGAGCCCTGGAGCAGCCACTCGCTGAAGTTTCCTGTTCAGGCCAAATGTCGTCAGCAGGGCTTGCAGCCACTGAGGGCAATGAAGTTCTGGGGCTGGACAACCATGATGGGGCTGCCTCGCTGTGGCCAGGCAGCTGTGGCCTCATACTGGGCTTCCTAAATCATCCCCAGCCTGGCTCCTTGACCTGCCAAGGTCACCCCCCCCAGCCCCAATTCAGCAAAGTGCTTCAGGAGATGATTTCAGAGCTCATCAGCTGCATTGCCCATCAGTCCCATCCCACCCTGAGATGGGAGCCCAGACTCATGCATTTGTTTCAGAGAGATGCTGCACCAGAGCTGCCAAGAGAAGACTCTGGCCCAAGCTGCTCCTGCTGAAGTCAGCAGCTTATTGTATTGCTAGGGAGCTGAGCCAGGACTCAGGAACCAGTCTGGGCAGCCTGAAGGATCCCTAGTGTCTCCTCTGTGGTGCTCAATATAGCCACTGCAGACTATTTCCCACCAAATCTGCCCGTAGATCAATGGCACAAACAACACGTGTGTTAGCAGCATGTGGTGTTCACCACTGTCCGTCAGTATTTTGTACTTGCAGGATTTTTTTACGGTCAAAGGTGATGTCAGGGCAACTTGAGGGATGCAGGCATGTGCACATGGAGGTGTTCAGGGCATGGAGAACAAGCCAGAGAGCTGTTTTAATAATCCTTTCATTCAGAAGATGAATAAAATGGGCCTTCAGTACTGCTAGGTTGGATTTTCGTCAAATGATGCACAGAAAGCAGAAAGCCTCGTTTGCCCACATTTCAAGATCTGAAGGCATGACAGCATTAAAACCGAGGGTTAATTTGCCGTTAAAAGAAAAAAAAAAAACCCAACACAAAACCAACAAAGATCCCTCCGTCTGGTGCTTTTTCTGTCACTTCCTCCTGCACTTTCTGTTCCTTTCATGAAGCAACTTATTTATGAAACAGCCCCAGCAGCCTGCTCTGCCCTGGCCCCCGAGGCACAGGGGGGGTCCCACCGCCCTCGCCCAGCTCTGGGGCCCAGCAGAGCCCCTGCAAAGCCCCGGGGAGCCCCATTGCACCCCTGCCCTCTCCTGCTGCTGCTGCTGCTGCTGCTGCTGACGGCGGCCCGCCGCTGCCAGCGCGAATCAGCACGTAGCTCTGCTGCCGAGAGTGCTGCCAACGGCCCATCCTTCTGAAACAGATACAGACGGTGCTGTGGCTCAGCAGCCCCAACCCCAACCCTACTCCCTTTCAATTCCTTGACCTACCTACCCATGCAGGCTTCAGCTCATTTGCTTTTTCCCCTTAAATGACAAGCAAACCCTCCCTCCTCAGGCAGGCACATCCATGCCAGCATTACTTGGCGGAAGGGTTAACTTTTTATAGGCATCCTCAGTGGGTCCAGCTGCGGGTGGGTGTCTCTGCACTGGGAAAGGTGCCTACTGGCTACCAAAGCAGCTGCATCCAAATCCCTTTAGCCTTCCACCTGCCAGTGCATCCCAAGCCACCTGCAAACCGGCATCGTCGCCTTCGGTTTTGCCCTTACCCTGTCCCTCACGCAGAGACGTGTGAATCCTTCAGGCTGAGATGACTGAAGGCTGGAGGAAATGCAGCCCCGGGAGAGAGCATGGAAGGGAGCCTGCAGCTGATTTACCAGCCTGCATCTGCGTAAGGCTGCTCTCCGGAGACAGAGGGGGCTGTCAGAGGCAGAGCAGAGACAGCAGAGTGCCACCTGGCCGAGGGGTGAGATCAGAGGAGCAAGAAATTTTAATTTTAAGCATTTTCTTGTCATTATGCCCTTCCCCCAGATCCAGGTAGCAATGGATTTAAATGAGCAAAGGAAGAATTAACTCTTGCCCATCGCTCCTTTCACATTTTTCTGAAAAAGATCCAGAATTTCCCCTTTGACCTGGTGTTAAGAGAAACAAACCTTCAGATTTCCATTGCAAAACCATCCGATCGCAAAAAGCCCCATTAACATCTGAAAATTCCTTAAAGTGCAAACCCAAAGAGCAAATCTTGGCCGCCTGTGACAATTTTAGCATCAGAGATCACCTTGGTATTGCAAATAGCCAACATCTGGCATCAGACGCACCGTAAATGAGCTGAGAGTGAGCCCCCTGGGCAGACGTTTTATCTCTATTAATAAGAAAAGGAAAACAATTATCTGCCTGGCTCCCACCACCAAATGTTAGGAGCCCATTAAGAGCCAAGAGGCGAGTCCTGCACTGGCAGAGCACAAGGACGAATGTGAAGCATCGTTGCATCAGAACCAAGCCACGTCCCAAAGCTTGTATTCAAGAGAAGTTGGAACAGTTGGACATCTCACATCAACATAGGGTCCTTTCTGTCCCAGCGCCTGAGGTGTCATCTCTGCTGCCATCCCTCATGGAGGGGGGGCTGAACTCAGCACTGGGGAAGCTGCCTCTTGAATTCTGGGGTCAGTTTTGGGTCCCTCACTCCCAGCAGGACATTGAGGGGCTGGAGTGTGGCCAGAGAAGGGCAATGGAGCTGGGGAAGGGGCTGGAGCACAAGGGGGGGGAGGAGCAGCTGAGGGACCTGGGCCTGTTGAGCGTGGAGAGAAGGAGGCTGAGGGGAGACCTTCTGGCTCTGACAGCTCCTGACAGG
>VWZY01013388.1:43173-104447 GCA_013399075.1 Chloroceryle aenea | reverse complement strand
TCGATCCCCGAAGCCCTGAGAGCGCTGGCGGAGGAGCCTCCAAAATCCGAGATCTGGCTACTTTTTGCATTTTCCACCCGTCGTTTCTTTCTGTTATTATTGTAATTTTGTGCGAAAGGAAGTTATGAACAACTGCAAGTCAGGAAGTGGAAATCCACACCGGTTGTGACAAGCTGGGGCTAAAAACTATTTCATTATTTATATAGATGTGTCTATCAACATTCTGCTTTTCATCCAAAGAATAAAGGGAAGTACTGGCTAGTCCTATGTTTGACGGTGAATGACAGACTGCATATGAGGAAAGGAAGGACTAAATATATCAGCGAAGAACACCACCGTTATTTATTGAACTCGAGAGACCTTTTTTTTTTTTTACCCAAAGACTGAGCAAGAGACTTAATGGGTCATTAGAAGGGGAAAAAAAAATTTAAAGGCCCTTTTGCTTCTGAAGTGCAGCTAACCTCAAAAATAGGAGCCGTACTTGTAAGACAGATACTGAAATTAAGGCTTTACGTGATGAATTTTCTATCCTATGGATATCAGTTTTGAGATTACAAACCAAGAAGATCTGTAATTGATCTAGCACCAGATAATTTCAATGCCTAATATTCCCCAGGATTGCTGGAGTACCCTAGGAGCTGCGTCGGACTGTACTCGGGGTATGCCATGGGCTGTATTCAGAGTATTAGCTGCAAATCCAAAGTTTTCCGGGAAAGTATTTCAGTGATTGAAGTCAAAGCCTCCATCGATCCCATTCCCACCAGCATTGACGAGTCCTCCAGCGTGGTCCTGCGCTACCGGACCCCTCACTTCCGAGCCTCTGCGCAAGTGTTGGTGCCCCCTCTTCCCAAGAAGGAGACCTGGATCGTGGGCTGGATCCAGGCTTGCAGCCACATGGAATTTTACAATCACTACGGGGAACAGGGAATGTAAGTAGTTCCAAGAGCGTGTGCGGGTGCATTTGCCTAGTGGGAAGAAAGAGCTGGAGGACTGTGGCCTGGCTGGGAAATACTGGATTAAGCCCCAAATTATAATCCAGTTGGTTTGATTTTAAAAGCCAGCTCTTCTGAAACTTAACAAGACTTTCTCATGGGTTTAAAATACCGGAGAGCTTGTCCCTGTCCTTTTTCTGGAGTGGGTATTCTTCTCTCCTAATGGGAATGTGCCCAAGCCCTCACCAAACCCCACTTGTTCCGTTAGGAACCCAAAAGCAATACTGTATTTCACAGCAGCTTTTGTGCAGCACTGGAGACCCTGAAATCTCCTATCAGCCCTGCTATGACAGACACCCCTCTTTTGCTGTGTTTGAGATGAGAGGGTCCCCTGCCCAGCAACTCCCATCCCTTACGGGGTAAATTGCACATCGATGAGCCCCAGGGAAACCCGAGGGCTGCCACTTGTGGCACGGTGCTGTCCCCAGCGTGCTGTACGCTGCTGCAGTGGGCCAGGGCTGTCAGCTCGACAGCCCACCAGCCCTGAGAGCACATTTAACGTCACAGGAGGAATCCTGCTTGCTTTGCCCACGGTAGCAGGCAGCCCACAGGGGAAGAACAAGATGGATTTAACCCACTGATAGTTAAACCCTTTGCACCACCTTGGGGCAGGGTGAAAATTTCACATTACCCTCCTTTTGGGTAATGTGAGAGTGAGAATATAGAGGTATATATGTAAGGTAGGGGGAATTTAGGGGCTGTTTGCACATCTAGGCTGTTTGCACACCAAAAACCCTGTGCTTCTGGTCAGCCAGTCATAGTGAGGCAGGAATGAGTCAAATTAAAATGTCACCTCCCTACCGAGAAAAGTCCTCTCTCCGTGGTTCCCCACCAGTTTGTTCAAACGCTGTTGCAGGTTTTGGCCCAGAGTTAAAGCAGCAACAGCACCCATCTCCAGGCGCCTGCACAGAGCCGCAATTCTGCAACTCACGGTGCTGAGCAGCACCGGGTGCAGCCTCCTGGTGCAGCAGAGATCAGTCTGTCCAGCCACGGGGACAAAACCTGACCACAGAGCCCAGTGCTGGCAGATGGTTTAGTGGCTGGGGGTGCTGATGCTGCTCGGTCTCTGGGACAAGGGAGAAAGGATGGGAAGGTCAGGTTTAAGAAACCCTCCTGCCTGCTCATCTTGGGCAGCCTGTGCCGGGGGGATGCTGGCTCAGTCCCCCCAGGGGTCATTCTGGGTGGCTTAAAAACTGGTGAGTGAGGAGGGCTGAGGGAGGTCAGGAACACGGATTAGGGCTGGAGAGCAGGACAAAGTGATTTAAGCAGTGCCTTCCTGATGGCCTGAACATCTGCACGCACACTCTGGCCCTTCTCTCCCTTCTGCCTGGAAGCCCCACTGAGGACACGGGTTCAGCATAAAGTGAATATGCATTGTGAGATGTGGAGCAGAAGGAAGGACGCGTCGAGGAGCAGCCGTGGCAGACTCTCCCCCTCCCCTGTCCCCACCTCCCCTCTCTGCTCAAGCAGAAAGTGCCTTCAGAAGCAAACTAGCACCTGGCAAACACCAGCAGCGAGGCTTAGCAAGAGAGAAGACCAGCATATCTTGATGTTAAAAGTACTTACAACAGGCCTGAAATCTGTAGGCTTTTTGGCTCCAACAGCATCTTTAGCAAGGACAATTTGTTGCTCAGATGTTCCCAATTCCAGGCCTTTGGGATTTGCATGTGTAATTCTCAGGCTCATTTAGAAATCCTGTCTTTAGTGACCAGCTGCAAAAGAAAACAGAAAAACTCACTGTATATAAATACAGCTCACATAAAGAGGACTGGGCAGAGAGCTGTTCTGCCTCAACATGGCCTTTTTATTTCCCTGCACCTGAGTTTCCCCATGGTAGAAATGAGGGTTTGGTACAGTTCTTCCCTTGCTGGAATGCTTTGAGACAATAAAAAAAGTTGTCTCTGCTAGCTAAGTGCTGTAAACAGGTAGTCAGGGTTAAACACTGCACCTACGTAGGAGAGCAAATCGTGGGAACAAGGATTTCTCCCTGGGAGGTTCATTGACATTTAACTGATATATTAAAAAAAAAAAAGTTCTCCAAACATAAGCAGGAATTGCTCTGCTCCTCTGCTCTCTTTCTATAGACCTGTCGCCATCTGAAAGCTATAAATAAAGGCGTTTGGGAGGAAAGGCCTCTCTCAGTGCCACTGCAACACACTCTTGGAAGACCTTTAGAGAGAGAGAGAGAGGGAGACAGGACACAAACCTCTCGGAAAGGATGGGCCAAGCCTTTAGCTGGTGTAATTCAACATAATCCCCCTGACCTCCACCGAGCTGCACTGATTTATGTCAGCCAGCAGAGTATTTGTCCCAACTTTGCACCATGAAGTGACACTACTGGAATGTGCCTTTTTTAATTGCTGGGGTGACAGGCAAACAGAAAATTCCAAATAAACAAAAAATCAGGTGGACTGCTACTTACAGCAGGCTTTGGATTAATTTCTCCCTTCCATGCTCTGGAGTTGTTAGCTGTGTATAAGCTGGGCGTGAGGATGGAAACAGCTGAGAAATAGTGGAGCAGATGGAGCTGTGCATAACGCTCCTATAGGGATGTTTGCTACGGTGGGGATCATTTTGACACACTCATTTAAAGCAGCACTGACAATTTTAGGGGTAAATGCAGCAGTTTTAAACATAAAGGAAAATAACTGCGGCTCAGATAACACGTAAACCACTGGTATTATTTGATTTACAAGTCAGTAGATGCTGCTAGGAACACAAAACCCCCCAGTATGAGGATATGGACATGGTCTCTGACCCCCCTCCATGCAAAACTGGGGCAAACTCCCGTTTGACCCCATGGCTGGTATTTCTGCTCCCCCCAAGCAAGGTTCCACCGTGTACCCTTAGGGAAGGACGCTGCTGTGCAGTGGGAGGCATCACCATCAGGCCTTAGAGCTCTGACCTGTGCAGGAGAAGCTGGTGCAGGTGCTTGCTGGGATCTCATGAGGTGGGTGCTGGTTTCTGTGCCCCATCGTGCAGCACCTGGTGGGATCCCTGTCAGTGGCTGGGCGATGCTGGAGTGGCATTAGCCAGCCTTGTTTCTTCATCTCCATGGAGATGTGCGAGAAGCGGTGCAGATGGAGATATGCAAAAAAGAGAGATAAATAAAATTGGAATTCGATATGATCAGCCAAGAATCTGGAGACATCTCAGGGAGCTATCTCTCCCCTGGAGAAGCCAATGGGGCACCTGGGCAGCATTACATCAGTGCTTTACCTTAGCGGGCATCTCTTGTGAGATTAAATCTTCTGTGCCCTGCAGCAGAGACACAATGAACTCGAGAAATCAATATGTCAAGTGAATAAACCCCCAGTCCTCAGGAGGGAAAACACAGTCAAAACCACACTCACCATGGGAATTTACCCCGCTGGGGGTTTAGAGGAAAAGCCTTCGCTGCTCTTGTGTGGCTCCTGGCCCTTACCTGTGCTGTAAGCACCCACCTTAGCCCAGGCTGTCCAGGCTGACTTGAGCCTGCTCAGCTAAACCAGCAGAAATTTGTCCCTTAATGCCAGTTTTCTGCTTGTTTTACTCCCATGTGCATCAAACATCACTGCTGGTTCAAGAGACGAGGCCGGAACATGCAGCTGGAGGATATGGGGGGGGGGAAGAAGGACCACAGCAGCGTGGCTCCGACAGCTGGGGAACAACAGATTAAATTTCCTTCCTGTTCTTCGCTATAACCCCGGCTTGAATTGCTTGATGTGCTGGAGTAGGCGAGAGAGGCATTGTAAAGGACAATTTAAAATTAAGCAGCTCTGAATATCAGGTTTTCTTCCTTTTACCCAGTCGCAGGCACAGCGGTGGAGGGAGGGAGGGAAGCAGGTAGGAGCAGGGATGTGAAATACCCAAGACAGCTTTTTCACTGTCCCCACGCATTACACTGGTGCCTACACCAGTGTCTGAGCAGGGCTGCTCTGCTGCAGGGAGGGGATGGAGAGGAAGGGTGCTGGAAAGCACAAGGGGATGCAAGTCCTACTGACCTGCTACTAATTACGAGCTGGCTTTAAGGAATTGGGGCTGAGGGTGCACTGGTGCCTGCTGCCTGGCTGAAAAGGTGAACGGAACAGACCCACGGCACTGCTGGGTGCTGCTGTGCTTGGCTTTGCTGTCACTGCACAGCCCCCCGCGGCGATTGCTTCGCCGTGTGCTGTGGAACAGCCATCTGGAGGGCTCAGGCTAAGCTGGGGGCTTCATTTGGTTTGACAGGATAGGGAGAAAGGCATCGGAATAAGGACTAGGAGGCTAAAACCTGCATAGAAGTGCCTGGCTGTCAGCAGCAGGGCTACAGTCCTACTGCAAGAAATAGCTCCAAGTTCCTGCTCCTGGTAGCAAGAAGACATTGGTTAAGAGAGTTTTGGTGGTGGTTCCAGTCCCTGGCGTTGCTTGTACTGACTCTGAAGGTTTCAGAAGTGGCAGAAACAGGGTTGTCAATATTAGAAGCCAGAATCTACTGATTTTGGAGCTGATCAGCTACAGTGAATTCATGAAACCAGATAGGTTGGTTTCTTTTCATGCCTCTTTCCTGCTATCATCAGCAAAATGTTTACTGGGCACTTTCTGGTCTTCCCTTGGCTCAACACCACGCAGAAAGATGCTGATGCAGCCAAAGATTATTCCACAGCGTTCTTTCCAAAATCATCCAAAAGGCCAGTTGCTGGCATATTGCTTAATGTGGACCAGCAAAGGCACCCAACCCAGCTGGCTTTGCTGTAGCAGCAGGGAAGAGGCAGCCACCAGCCTCAGCAACCCGCACGCAGCCTCTGCTTTCGCTCCAGTCATGGGATCATCATAAGGCCTCATTTTTCTTCTTGTTACTAAGCTGAGCAGATAAAGCATGATGATTTTGAAACCTCAGGGTTAACCACACTCAAATTAGGCACAGTGTGCCCCACAAAGAGACCTAGGCCAGTTTCCTCTTCCCCATTCCTGCCCACGCCTTTTCTTTAGCAGGGTGCACTTCTGAGCTACCCTGAGCGTGGCCACGCTGCTCATGAGCACGCTCGGCTCTGCAGTGGGGGTTTCTCAGGCTCTGCAGGCAGCATCCTGCCATCAGTAACCTGCCCAGGCCCTGGCACAGCTCCACCTTTTTGCTTTCATTTAAACCCTAGGCGCATTCTGAGAAGGTCCTGCAATTCTGTACTGGTCTGGAGTCAGCTACATCAGCTGGGAATGAAGACAGGGACAAGCAGAATTTAGTTGACCTGCAGTTTCTGAGCTTACTTGACCTGATTCTCCTGCTGTCGCCCACCAGCTTCTGATCTGAGTAGGCTGGAGCAGCCCAGGAGGGTTATCAGCCTCTCACAGTACCTCAGGTCCCAGTTTGGCACCTCCCTCCCCACAAGAGAAGCTGTGGCTGCATCGTAGCACCTTGCCTGTCCTGGGGTAAACCTCTGAGAAATTATCACAGCTCATCCCCAGGTGACAGCCAGCCAAGCTGGGTACTGGCCACTGTCTGAGAAGAGAGTAATCCAAACCCATCTGCTGAAAGGGAGAGAGAGCCTGGAGATGGTGTTTCTGAGCCGGGCTGTGCAGCAGGGAGCAGGTGGGGGCTGCACGACCGAGCTCATCCACCCGCCGAGGGCTGAGTTGATCCAACATCCCTGGATCCCTTCCCTTCTCAGCTCTCCCTGAAGGGCAGGGGGGACAGTGACCCAGTATAGCTCCAGTTCAGAGAGCAGAGCATAGACCATCTCTCCAGCGGATGGGGGTTGCAGCAGGAGGACTGCTCATGGATCTCCTTTTGGCTGCCTTCGCTCAGAATTTTCTTCCAGGGCAAGGACTCCCTCTGCCTGCTGGCTATGGGCTCCAGGAGAGGATTGCTGCAGCCACCGCGCCGGAGCTGACAGCAGCCCGTAAATCTGCCCAGGGAGATGTGGTGCTTGCATAACCCCCGGCTGCTGCTGACCCCTGTCCTGCTGCTCCTAGCATCCCCGCATCCCCTGCAGCAGCCCGTGTCCTGCCTTGCCCTTAGCCTCCCGGGTCTGACCTGCAGACCAGCTGCCTCTTGCACGGTGCAGCCCTTCGCCTTACACCTGCCCTGGCACTGGGGGATTTTTGCTAGGACCACTGCTCGTGTGAAAAAGAAAGATAAATGAGAGCTTTAAATCCTTCCTGGTATCTTCTAGCTATAGCCAGACGTTTACAGCTAACTGCTGAACGATCCAGTGGTTACAAACATGGAGGCACTTCACGGTCATTAGCTAATTAACAGTCAGAACAGCTCTGGGAGATGGTCACATTAGTCCTGGCCAGTGGAGAGGAGCAGCTCATCCCAAAGTTGCATCAGGGCTGGCCAGGCCCAAGGTGTCCCCTCCACCTGCAGCCCCCGCCTCAGCCAAGGGGCTGTTTTAAACCCCAGCACCAGTCCTATGAAAGGCTGGGACAGTCACCCTGACAAGCCCCAGCCATGTCCCCTCTGCCTCCCTCCAAAGATAAACCGTGTCCTGTGGCACAGCCCGCAGCAGGGAGCTGCAGAGCTTTGGGGCTGGTGCTCGTCCCAGTTCCATGCTGGGGTCGAGTGCCATGCTGGGAGCTGCTGCTGCTGCTGCCACGCAACCCCTTTGGCCACAGGGACGTCATCTGTGGGTGGCAGGGAGGGCTGATTCACAAGTGGGAAGAGAAGGTACATTAGAGGCACCTCTACCAGCCTGGTTTTTAAAAGAATGTCCTTAAAATACCTGGCATGGGCTGAACAGCCAGTCTGTGGTTATAGCATCTTAGTGCCTTTACCCTGCAAGCATCTAACCCTTTTTCTGACACATTTCCAGCAGTTTGCTTCTATTGACAAATCTAATCTTAAAAATTAAATTGGAAGTGAATAGATCCAGGTTTGTGCATCAGCTTTACAAGGCGACAGTGGAGTGTTCTCACTTTCCTCTAGAAACACTGACCTTGCTGTCGGGCTCGCAGCGCGCACACAGCCGACCGGCTCAGGCAGTTTTACAAGCTGGCTGACCTCAGTTTCTCTGATTACTGTAACACCATCCCCAGCCTGGAGCCTGTTGTGCAGCCTTTGAACTGGGTCCTTCCTCGGGCTGGAGAAGGATGGGTTACACTTCCAGCAGCAGGCACGCACTGGGGAGGGATGGTGGCTTGTCCAGAGAGAAGAGGAGGCTTTGCAGGTAGGGACTGAAAAGAAAACATAGAATGGGGCAATGGGAACCTCTGTGGTCGAGTCCTTGATCTTCCTTCTGCCACTTAGGTCTTCTGTCACCTCACCCCCAGGGCTGGCTCTAAGCTTGCCTTCTTCTTCTGCTGACACAGGAGATTTTGTGCTATTGAGGGAAAGAAACTGGCGCTGAGCGCTGCTGTCACCGGCGCGGGAGCTGAGATCCTGAACTGCTGGAGCGAGTCCTGGTGTTCAGCTGTGCTCAGACAGCCAAGGAGCTGAAAGGAGATACCTGCAACACTGGATGTTCTCCAGCACTGGAGATTTCCTGAGCACTTACCCTTTGCAGCCTTATGTAAACACCAACATATTCTGAGCTGCTCCAGGTACCCGCCGGTCCCTGGAGGAGAGCCCTGGCCCTGCAGGGAGATGACTCCTCAGTGGTCTTTAACTGCAGGACAGGCTCTCATCATCAGCCCTAGAAATCTGCAGACAGTTTAATGTCAGGGATGAGCTCTGTTCAGCAGGATGGTGTGAAGGGCACAAATTCCAGTGAGAGCTAAAGGGGGAACGTGGTCACAACTCCCTCTCCTTCCTTGAAGTCCAGCATATTTCTAAACTGATTAATTAATGCATTATCCATAATTTCTTGTTGATTATGGCAGGTCAAGTTGGGAGCTTCCAGATCTACTGGACGGCAAAATCCAGGCCATCAGTGACTCAGATGGAGTGAACTATCCCTGGTATGGAAACACGACAGAAACCTGCACCATCGTGGGTCCTACAAAGAAGGAGTCCAAGTTCAACATCAGCATGAATGACAACTTCTACCCGAGTGTGACGTGGGCGGTGCCCGTCAGCGAGAGCAACGTGGCCAAACTCACGAGCATTCACCGGGATCAAAGCTTCACCACCTGGCTGGTTGCAACCAACACGGCCACCAATGAGATGGTGACCTTGCAGACTATCAAGTGGCGCATGAGGCTGGGCATCGAGGTGAACCCCAGCAGACCCTTGGGGCAGCGTGCCAAGCTGCAGGAGCCCTCCGCTCAAGAGCAGCCCCAGGTCCTTAGCAAGAATGAGCCAATACCACCCAGTGCCCTTGTCAAACCCAATGCCAATGATGCTCAGGTACTCATGTGGAGGCCAAAGGATGGACCACCGCTTGTGGTGATACCTCCAAAACATCGATAGTACAAACCTGGCGTCCCGGCACCAAAAGGGAGAGAAAAAAACACCAACAAAACCAACCCGAAGCAAAACAATCACTTAGGTATTAGAATACACACATATAATCTGAGCAAGATCAAAATGCACTTTCTAGTCATTCAACAAATGCAACCATTCTACCTTCTCCCATTGGGACGGATTTCACTGTGCTAAAGCTAAAGAGGAGACCTCTGACTGGGGTCTGTCTCATCACTGGATTCCTAAGGGAAGAAGCTAACACTGATGTCTACCCCTATAGCTTTTTGGTTCTCTTCCCTACTTGAGTTACTGTTTGAACTTCAGTCTCATTAGCTTGTCCAGACTGCCCAGAACAATAATAACATTTTGTTTGGGATTTTAAGAGGATTTTGTTTTTTTTTCTTTTTGATTTTTGGTGGAGAACGAAACAGGTTCCTGGAGCAAAAAGTTGACTGTTTAGGAAAAGGATTTTTGGTTTTTTAAGCTGTAAGGTTCTGAGTTGCAAATCTAAGTCATGCGGCCTTATGTAGACTTTGCTTTGCATTGCCAAACTTTTGCCTTAAAGCTATCTTTGAAAAAAAAAAACAAAACAAACCAACAACAAAAACCACCACCAGGCAGAATGTCCTTCCTACAGAATTTCGGAGGGAAAGTTTTGGAACAAGGAATAGATTGTCAGCGTGTCACGGGCTGAGGGATGAAATGAGCGTGAAGTTGGAAGAAGTGTGATTAAAAAAAGAAAATCTTCTTGGTTTTAAAACCTGGAGTAAGGAAGCATGGAAATAATCTCAGTTTCAAAGCAATGCAAATAACAAACCTGCTGTAGGATGTCTCTCGAGTGGGAGCTACCAGGCCTTCTCCCTGCTCCGCAGAACAGGTAGCGAGCGGGCTTGCGCTGCTTGCACTGGTGAGCTCCCTCTCCCGTTAGCATTTTAGTGGGGGATGATCTCACAGCTGGAATGGTGGGCCTGGGAGTCAATACAAGTCAAGAGGGGGAAATGTCCCACTGGGTTTGTCTTTAGGACACGCAGATGTTTGCCCAGCTGGCTCACGGTCTCACCTTCTCGTGCTGCAAGAGCCGGCGGCTCGTGCAGGGGCTGTTGTTGGGGGAAGCTCTGTTGCCCCGTTTTCCCATGGAATCCAAATGACGGTGCTGTAAGAAGAGCAGGATATAAAAAGGCTCCTTCTGAAGTCATTGGAGATGCATGGGTGTAAGCGAGGGCAGATTTTATCTACTGAGTCTACCCAGCAATATCCATAATTCAGGAACAGCCATGCCTGAAAATAACAAGCACCCATTCCTACCAAACACCAGAAGCAAAAGCTATGAAAAACTTCTCCTCCTATGATAACAAATCACTTTGGGGTTAGTAGATAATTTGCTTCCAAATGACCTTGTGATCTACACAAGGGTCAGGAATGGGATACAGACAGGACCATGGGTGATCCTGTACCTGTCTGGTTATGGCACAAACATCGATGTAGCAAAGGGTAACGCATGAGAAGGTGCAGGCAGAGCAACACCTGAGTCCTAGGTGTAGATCCCCAGTGAGTAAGGTGCACTTGGAGCAGGAGGTGGGTCCTGTAGGTTTTGATAAAGGCCTTGTCCAGATGGCTTCAGAGATAAGCAGATGCTCGCACGAAGGAGCCATTTGAATGGGAGGAAGTTCTGCTGTAGAGGTGGCATCTAGAGGACAGGGCCCTGGAGGGGGAGCAGAGGATCTGCTCTCTTGCTCCAGCACGTGGCCCGAGGCAGATCACTTCTTCCCTCCACAGCTCCTTCCCCTAGATAACATTTCTTCCTCTTATTAACAATCTGCCTCAAGAACCAGGACTGAAGAGAGCTCAGCGTGCCAGCTACAAGCCTGGCCCTGCTGAGCTGGTCTGAACAGGTCTCAGAACCACACACGCTGCTCAAAAGGCTCTCCCCTTGGAGAGGCACCAATTAGCTGCTATTGCCACCTTCATCTTCCACACAGGATGTTACCAGCAAGAAATTCTCCTTCCTCACTTCTCTAAAGCCACACCACCTACTTCTGCAACAGGTTCAACATCACCACCTGCCCAGGGAAAGCAAGCCCAGGAGATATGCCCCCCACCATGACGGTCTCAAACCAGCAAACAAGGATCCCAGGTCCCTGCAACTGTGCCCCCACTCCCAGGGGAGCCCACCCTCCTCCACGCACCACTGTTCAGAGATGCTCAGCCACGGAGCTGCTCTCTCTAGCGGGCAGATCTCTGAGGTAGGAATCCAGCATTAGAAGCAGCTTGCAAACAAACAGACTGGATCAAACCCAAATCCACGAGCCAAAGGTCGCCTAAATCTAGACTTTGGGATTACAGAGGGTGAAGCTGGGGAGACTTGGACTTGCACAGTCACTCTCTGTATTAAACTCCATTTTCTTACACGGCTTCAGATCCTAACTCCAGCTCTACTGGCACAGCCCTTTGGGACTTGTCTGTATTTTCTCCTAGGCAATACATGCAGAAGAGGACAAACTGTGAGCTGTGGGTGAATAGCTGATGACGCCTGCACGTCCCTCAGCTCCTGCACTTCTGGGCAGTCCGGCGGGTGGGAGCAGAAGGGGTATTTTTGTCTGGTATTCACTTTGTCTCCAGGTGCTGAGTACTTACAGTTCTCACTCATGTCAGCATGGGTCGAAGAAATGG
Organism: Chloroceryle aenea; assembly: GCA_013399075.1. Taxonomy (NCBI): domain Eukaryota; kingdom Metazoa; phylum Chordata; class Aves; order Coraciiformes; family Cerylidae; genus Chloroceryle; species Chloroceryle aenea. The sequence continues at coordinate 92,486 of VWZY01013388.1, read as the reverse complement.
GACCCAGTTGTCTTAATTAGCTGCACGAAGGAATTCCAAGGAAAGATTTCTTCTCAGTCACCAAAAACCACATTCAGGGAACACCTACGTCCTTTTCCACTTAGCTTTGTGTTGGACTTAGTCTCCCGGTGCATTAAGTAAATCAGATTCCTCCTCCTCCCTCTACCTGGCGGACTGGATGCATCCATGCGATTTGATAGTAACCTCCTGGCTAATTCGTCCTGTTGCACTGAACAGACCCAGCTAAGCAGTAAATACAAAATTCAAACATCACGTTGGGGTCGGCTTTGCATGGACTTCTCCCTTCCCAAAGAATGCCTTTATCCCGTGCCTAGGTTGAAACGTGCCCCTCCACTTCCATTCGCGTCACCAGACAGCGGCGTAGAAAAGCGATGCTGCCTCTTCCGAGACTCCACGCGTTGCCATTAAAAGTGATGTTTTTCCAGGGCTGCTTCATTACAAAACTGACGGGGGAAGATCGACTCCAAAGGAATGGTGGCTGGAAGGAGCAGGTGCTATAGGTGTCACTATTGATAATGGCCATAGGGTTAGAATGGGGATAGGCAGCACCCCAATGGGGACTTAAATGTCTGGGGAACTGGGGCATCTTGCACCCAGTAAGGTGGTAAACAAGCCAAGGTAAATAAAGCTCCTCCTCTGGCAGGTTATGCAGAAGCAGGAGAGCACAAAGCATATGCTGGGAAGGTGCTGGGGCACTGGTGTGGGATACTGGGATACACGAGCTTGGCTCTGCCTCACCTCCCCCCTCGGTGATGCTCAGCTCTTTATGGCCCCAAGTCACCACAGGAGCTGAGAGCGTGGCCTGAGCATCCCTGTCAGAATCCTGTAGTGGTCCAGGGTGGGAAGCCACGGGGCAGGGTGACTGTCGAGCTGGGCCAACACCCTGAGCTTGGCTCTCGTTTCCTACCCTTGATGCCAAGACGAGCGTGGCGATGGAGGGGCAGCTCCTCTGAAAGTCAATACAGATAATTAAGCAGAGTTGGGGGTGTGGGGGAGTGTCCAACCTGCTGAGCCAGCACGGTGGGGAGCGAGGCTGGGTCCAGCAGCAGAGGGGGTGAGGTGAGGGCTGCCCGACCCTTGACACCCCTGTCCCTCCTGCCCTGGGTCCCGGCGCAGCAATAAGAATCGTCCTTGGGCTTGCAGAGATACTGTGAAAACAAAACCAAGATGTACCGAGTCTGGACACTTAACAGAGATGTACAAAACAAAACCCTGCTTTTATAACAGACAGAGAAATAAAGTGAAATTTTCAAACAAGTCTGCCTGGAGTTGTTGGGGCGCCGGCTGTTTTGAACAAAGGGCACCACCACCTCCCTCTGCACTCACTTTTCAAGGTGATGATAACCCCTCTATTTGCCTTGATGCCTTTTCTCTCCCTTTCACCTGCATCAGACAGAGGGTGGAGGTTTCTAGTTAAAAATACCAGCTGACATCCTGCATTTTTCATTACCAGGCTGCTGTGCATCTTCTGATGGCTGGACAGAACCGAGCCGGTTGGCACAGGCAGCAGCTGAACTTCTGCACAGTTCTGTTTCCTGGCACCTTTTGCTTATTTAGTAAAAGCCTGGTCAGATCTTTACTGTAAACAGCACATCTGGAGAGAGGCAGCTGCTCAGCTGGGCCCCAGTGCCCTGGCCAGAGCAGCTCTGCCCTGCCAGACCTGGGCACACGAGAGGTTAATGGCTGTGGCAGGACACGGCTGGTTCGCAGATACGCTCTGCTCACTTCAGGATTTTCTCCACATTTGTCACGTTGAGGTTCTGCTTGTTTTCCAGTAAACTGCTAGAACTGTTTTTTGATGAGCAGGGGTTGCCTGGTCAAGCAGGCAGCGCTGCTCCCTCGAACCCATGAGCTGCAGGGCCCAACCCTGGCACCTTCCAGGTCTGTGCTGCCGGGGGCTGATTCCACCACAGACTCACCTCCCACGGCTGTGCTCCAAGGAGACACAGCTTTCTCTTTTTTTTTGTTCCTTCAGTAGTTTTGCTGCTCTCTGATCCAGCCTGCAGACACATCAAGGCTTCTCCAGAAAGCAGCAGAGGAGGGATCTGCTCGGTCTGCTCCAAGTTCATGCTGCTGCATCAGACCCCAGGACCCTCCTGCCCAGTTGGGCTGGTGGAGCCGTGTCCTGCTTGGGGCTTTCCCAGCACGTGCCATGAGCACAGCAGCTGGACCCTTACCTGTGGAGCACCCCCCAACAAGGTCCACCTCACACTGATGTCTCCCCTTCGCTGCATCTTCTCAGCTCCTGCCTGGACCAAACAGGAGCCTGTTACAAGCCCATTAAGCCCCTTAAAGGTTGCAGCCCACCTTTGCAGCTCAAGAGCCCTTGTCACTGCAGCCAGGACCTGGCACCATCATCCACAACCCCCCAAGGTGTGCGCCCATGGAAAACACAGCCAGCCACACAGTCAGCTGGAGAAGCTCCTCCAGCACATGCCAGTGACACAAACCCAAGTGCAGGAGAACAGGAGGAATGAAACCCAGGGAAGGTCACAGGTTGAGGAAGGGAAGGCACAAGGATGGAGCCTGAGAGAAGAGGTTCTGAGTGGGATTCCTTTCCACAGCAGAAACACTCCAGCCTCATCTGTTGATAGCAGGTGAAATTTAGACATCCTAGTTTTGGAGGAGGGGTGGAGAGGGGACAGCAGCCAACTCACAGCTGTTTTGGGTGACATCCTGAAAAAGACAAAAGTCACTTACCATCTGCACAGGGACACTGGAACCCCCTGAGAAGGGTCAGGAGGATTTTGGCTGCTGAACCCAGCAGAGCCTGGCTGAGGGAGGACCCCAGTTCTGGTGCTTCAGGCACCACCAACATCCATCCTTGATGGCAGTGCATTTGTGAGTACTGAGGCTACAAATCAAACATCACCTTTTTAGAGGTTCTCTTGCTTGGCTTCATCTTTTTCTAACCTCAGTTTTAAGCAGACTGAGGCAACGGTTCCTTTGTTTGAAGAAATACCCTCTGGCCTCCAGCCTCCCTCACTCCCAACTTCTAGTGGGGACTTCCCTCTGCTGCTGCCAATCAGGTTTTGTTCACAAGTTCTTCTGTCTCACATCTTGTTAAGCTGTTCATGTGCAGCAGCTGCGAACACTCCTTCATGTTTCCAGGTTTTAAAGCAAAATATTTTTAGCAATGCACTGACTAGCCTCGAAGCATCTATTAAAAAAATTAATTAAAATACCGTGCCATGTGCTGCAGGCACAAAATGCTAACAGAGCTCCTCAAACGTTCTGCAAGGAGCACCAACTCCAGCACCCTGCTCTGCCAGAGGGTGGATGGAGTGAGATGGTGGGGTCGGAGGGATGGTGGGGGGCTCTTCCATCACTGGAAGAGGAGGCCGTGGCGAGGCAGGACTGGAGCCTGCGGCCAGAGCATGGCCCGTGGCTGCGTGTGCCTGGGAACGGTGCCAGCCCCACGGGCTCATCCAAGCAAGGTGCTGGCTGGCAACAGGCGGCTCCAGTCGTCTCTGGTGCGCGGGCAGCGGTCGGAGCGGGGATAGGGGCGCTGGCAGCACGGAGTGTGCCTCTCTGAGATACAGGCGTGAACGGAGAAGTCCCGGCGAGCCAGAGACACGTTTGCAGAGGAGCTTTGGGACCTACTGAAAGTTGCAGGAAAAGGAGGTGGGGATGGTGGGAGAAGGGGAATGGGCTGAGTGTAACCGAGGGGTCCTCAGGGAGCCAAGGCAGGAGCCCAGGAGCACAGGGAGGTGGGGAGTCTTCCAAGCTCATCCCTCGGTGAGGAAGAGCTGGTCCTTTCTCGATGGCTGCAAGACCCCAGGGCCTCACTGCTGCTGTGAGGCGGAGGAAGCATGGGGCTCATCTTGCTGTTGAGTGAGGGCTACTCATCCTTACAGAGCTGCAGCTGCCTCTTCCCAGCCCCTGGGGCTCAACACGACATTAATCTAGGAACAAAAACTCCCTCGGAACTTAAGTCACGCTCATGCCAAAGGCTCACACAGGATTATTTTTCCTCCCAAGCAGTGCTGAAAGCAATGCACAAGGGCAGGACCCGGGATAAGAGAAAAGGGATAAATAAAATGTCCATGGAGGCTCCAGGCCTGTGTCAGCAGGGACACCCCCAAGGGCTGACAGGGCGATGAGAGGCAGCTCCACACAGGACGACAGGCAAGGGACAGACTGGTGCTGGCCAAGACCGTGCCCCTGGGTTCTGGGCAAAGTGGGGGGAGAGGGGGGGCCACCACGCNGTACCACCCCCCCTGCCTTCTCCTCGCCCCTGCCTCGCTTGCTGCTCCCAGCAGCTGGAGCAAGGGGCTGAGATGTTCAGCAGCATTTTTCTGACCTCTGTTCTCCCTCACAGGGATCCTGCTCACCCCCAAGGCTCACCACACACACACCACCACGCCACCAGAAGAAACAGTTCTACTTTCTTTTTGTGCTTCTTTGTGACTCAGCTGCATTTTGCTCCTTTTCCAGAAAAAGGCACTTGGCTGTTGCTCGTGTAGCTTCTGAGGAAGCACAAAGCCCTGGTCTGGTCTCTGCGTGGGTTTGGGGAGATCCTCTGTCTGCCTCAGGGTCCCCTTTGCCCACCAACTCTCTCACACCATCATTAGTGCTCTGCCACAGCAGAGCAACCCCAGCTCTTGGCTTTCCACCACCCCGAGGCCACAGCACAGTCTCAGGAGAGGAAAAACTAAGTGTGCTCTTTTCTTGGAAATAATTAAGAATCCACCTTTGATAAAAGCCTTGGATGGTTTCTTCTCATACTGAAATGGCAGGGGAGGAAAAAAGAAAAAGGTACAACCCTGATGCCAGCATAGACAGAAGGAGAAGTTCCTTCAGAGTAGTTGTGGAACAGTTGCAATTAGTCGTTTGAGGATGAACCAGCGCGGACAACACTGAAGTGAGGGCTCCAAGCCCAGGCACTGGCTTCCTAACCAGGTCTGCCAAGACAGGAGCCTCTCCATGTTATAGTTTTCTTCTTTGGTGGACATCTGTCCACAAAAAACTGGCCAGAGGCCACGAGATCACAGGCCACCTAATGCAGATGACAGACTGTAACAGCTTCTGGCAGCCAGCAGCCGAGCACCACCCGCCCTTGCCAAGTCCCTGACTCATCTCATAAAAATGCAGACTCTTTCCAAGCCGACTTCGCTGCGTTTTGTGCATATTCCTGGAGGTTTGTGGTCACGATCAGCCTCAGCTCCTCCAGCAGCTACTATGGAAACCAGGAGCAGCGCCCGCTTCCCAAGGGCGGATAGTTCAGGGGCTTGGGTTGTTTCAAGCCATGCTTCTGGAAACATGGCAAGAAAAGGCAGGATCTGGAGGAAGTCTAATGGCCCTTCACTGGCAGAGGGTAAAGGAGCTAAACTGGTACCAAGCAGTACAGCAGGGACAGCCCCCAACTGCTCCCATTGTTCCAAAAAAGCAACTTGAAATGGCTCAGCATGCCAACATCACATTCTTACCAAGCCAATCTTCTCCTAGCAAGAGGTTTCTTGGCTATCTAGGGGAGCACAGCTGATAGGGCCTGGCGAGGAGGTGTCACATGCCACAGCCAGGGCAGATTAATGCAAAGAATTTAAGGTCAATGGTTTGGGCCAGCTGCTATTTATAAAGAGGAAGGAAAGCAGAACAGCAGGAACACCTCTAGGCCTCAAGTAATGTTGTGGAGTCAAGGTGAACATACTGGCCACATGCACTTCCATCCATCTTCAGCTTTTTCTTCCACCTCTGAACATCAGAAAATGTCCCCTCTGTGCCAGTGCTGGGGTCCCAGGATCACTCGCGGGGCAGGGAGATCGCAAAGCAAGCCCCAGCAAGGGTGCTGCTGTCTCTGGTGTGCCAGGGGCTGCAATCCAGGCTACATGTGAACCCCTCAGAGCCTCCCCCAGATCTAAAATAAGCCCTCCCTGTAGACTCCATTTCCCCTATTTTGGGGTCTTCCTGCTAAAAGGGAACCTACCGAACGTCATTCTGGGTGCAGAGTAGGAAGGACACTTCCCCCAACAAGGACAGAAATTTCTTCAGGAACTGCTGGTAGAGATAAGTATTTAGTTTATAACACTGGACATGAAAACAAACAATTATCAGTTATTTACAATTCCAAACAGTGGCCACATGGCCACCAAATCCCAAAATGACACTCGTCATTATGTTGCTTGGTATAAAAAAAAAAAAGGAAGAAAACAAAACACAAATCCAAAACACAAATCCAAAGAGAAACATTAGAATGTTTCTGCTGAAAATAGAGAAAGCAAAAATACCCCAACATGTCCCAATAGGACCAACAAGATAACCCCATCCAGTCTGCATGTATTCATCTCATACATAAGCTGTTCTTCCAAACGCATTGTTCACAGAGCAACAAGAACCCATGACATCATTTAGAGGTTTCACAGAGGTCAGATGCATCCAATACAAAAAGTGTCTGTCCAGAATGCCTCGGGGCATTCTTTAAAACACTTGCTGGGTATGTTCAAGTATAAACATATGAGAATCTCACAAATGATATTGACTAAAGCAAAGAACTACAGGGAAAAAGCAGAATCTCAAACATGGTAGGGAAAAAAAATACATCTGACAGTAGAATCCAAGAGCCCAATCCACGGGCTGTCAAATCACTAACGCCTCTGGATGGAGGTCACGCTGCTAATTTATGGGCCAAAAGTTTTCCCTATAACCTGAGTTCCATTTTGTGAGTTCTGTAAATTTTACAGAAAGGTAAAAATAGGAGAGCTTTTACTTCCCACCTCTTTGCTGAATGCTACTGCCATGGGAACGTGTTCTGCACGCTGCCAGTTTCTTCTCCGATAATTTCCTATTTCTCCGCTAAGCCTCTGGCTCACACATGACTCAGTTTTAGCACTTCAGTAAGATAAGCATGTGCCCCATCCTATACTTAAAATTAGCAGAGCAAACTTCAGCCCCTTCTTAAGAGCCAAGGATAATCAGTCATTCTCTTCAATGAAAAATGTGCTGGTTTATATCAGGAACCAACTTGAGCTACTCCCTTGTCCAGGCAAGGGGTGAACAACAGAAAGCTAAGTCCAGTACAGGACCAGTAATCACAACAGACCTCTGCTTCTAGATGTAGGAAGATAAACCCTTCCAGTACAAATAACATCAAGGTGGATAAAATAGTTTAATATAGAGTGAAAATAAGTGTTGCATAAAAATAAGCAAAATATTTTTCTTATAAAAAAAAACACAAACCCCAAACTTCTGAGAACTCGTATTTAAAAGAAAAACTGTTTGGATATTGTTCATGTAGGTGAGTCATGAATGCAGAAGCTACAGCACAGTTCTACAGGAGAGTTCAGGATGTTCCTAGCTTCTCCACGCGCTGAATCCAGAGGAAGATCTGTGGAGAAGAAAAAACAAAACACCAACACAGCAATGAGTGCTAGAGCCTCCCTCAGGCAGTATTAATTCAGCAGATCTCTCAAACAAACTTCCAGTCTCCCTTGGATCAGCAGCTTATTAGGAGAACACATTGGTATTTCCATCAGCTTTCACCTGAGGCTGCATCAACACACACTAACCAGACAGAACTGGGGTTATTCTAAAGCCTACCCTCTGGAGGGGTACAACCTCCCTCTACTTGATGGGGAAACAGAGTTAAGAAACTTGCTAGAAGTAACTCAGCAAGCCAGTGGCAGAGCAGGTGACAGAGTTCACCTCGGCTCAGTCCCCTTCTTTAACTGTAAATCATCATCTCAATTCAGGCAGAAAAGTCCCCATTTAATTCATTCCTTGTAGATACCAAGATTCACACACACAGCTTGAGCACGCACACGGTGTGCCTGAGAGGGGGAGAAAGAACACAAACTGAAACTGAAAATTCTCTCTCACAGGCAAGATTAACCTCATTGGGAGCACACACTCAGAGCCTGGACTTGGAGCTCTGTGCAGTGCCACTGAAAAGGAAATCAGAACTAGTATGCTGTTCCTACTTCCAAAGCTTTTCTTGTAAACCTTTCAACTCTTCTATTTGTATTTTTAATGAAGAGGTAGACACAAAAATGGTACTTACGTGTTAGAAGATCCAAAACCAAACCCTGAAAGAAATGCAAGATTAGAAAAAGAATTGTTAAAAGGTGAAATGAACACATAAGATTTGTACAAGTACCCTCCCACACAGAGACTGAAAACATTTCTTTCCTGCCTTAGGCCAGGGAAAGAGCAATGGGCAAACAATGAAAGTCAAATCTCCATCTAGAAGGAAAGTGACTTGCCTGGGTTCCTGAGAGGGCTTTGCTTTCACTGCTAATCACCTAGGCCCATTCATTAGCAGCGACTGCACACAATGTGCCTGGCTTATTCCCCTCTCAACAGAGAGCTGCTTTCTGAAGATGGAGTTTGGGCTTAATGCAAAGTGGTCGTGACAAGCAGACCACCAGTGACTGTGTCCTCTCTGTTCTCAGCCCCGAGTACATCACTGCAGCTTCACTGAGTTACAGCAGATTCAAGTGTGCCTATGGGGGTTCCAGCTCAATTTTGCAGTGCAGATTCTTTTGAGATTAATTACTTAAATACAGACACCCATGCATATGATACCGAAGAGATAGTCATTATTCCTCATCATTTTCCTTTGAGAGGAAAGAACAACTCCACAAAAAGGGGTAGAAAGCAATAATCTGATGAGCTGTACGGAAGATGAGTGACTTACTGACACAGCACAGACTAAATGGGTGATGGAATTAGGAGATAAAGTCTGAGAAGATGCTACACCCCACCCTGCACCTCAATTCTCCAGGACACTTTGCTTTCCCTAGAGCAGGACCAGGACCAGGCAGACTTTTGACAGGGAGCTGAAGTCACACCCTGTTAGGTTAATTGTATTTTAGCTTCTCTTACCTCCTCCACCTGTCCCAAAGGCTGAGAATCCACTGCTCTGTGTGCCAAAACCAGTGCCCTGTTGTGAGAGCGATCCAAAGGTCGGGGTGTTCTGATTTGCTAGCGTGCCAAACGATGCTGTGTTGTTACTGGTACCACCAAACCTGCAGTTTAAAGGGAAAATCTGTGTCTGCAAGCATCCTCTCACACTGCAAGTTTGTCCCCACACCCGCTGTGATGACAGTGCACTCCTTAAATGAGGATACATCAAAAGAGAGAGACCATCTGATAGGAATAATTCTAATTCTTCATTCTGGAAATGGATTCTGTGGTTTGGGAAAGATGATTGTACATTGTACATACAAACCTCTGCTCAGCCTCATCCATGAACACCAGGCAGAAAGGCAAATCTGCTCATGCTTACACAGACTATGTTTTCAGGTGCTTGGAAACACCAACTCCAGCCATCAAAGGGAAGATGTTAATTCACCCTTTCAGCTCAGAAGTGCAGCATCATTTCATTTCACAAACAGGGCAGCACACACCAGGATGGGATGAGCTGCTCGTGGCCACAGCACAAAGCAGAGCCCAGAGACAAAACTCAGACTCCCAAATTCCAGATGGCCCCTTACCCACTGCCTGTGTAAACCATCCGTGGATTTCTCAAGTCCTTTCTCTTCCCAGCCCATTTTGAACCACACGTGGCTCCTGGGCTTTCCTGAAGATGTGTGCCTACCTGGCACTCGTCCCCACCTCTGGATTGCTTCCCTAATTGCTTTTGGGGATTGAAATAAGAAATACATTTCTATATGGAAATTGATCTCCTTTCTCCACCCACTCTGTCCAGCCAGGCATTGCAGAGCTATCAGCATGACACAGTAATGAGACTGTGTCATATGCAAGAGCTGCACTCAAAAAAAGAGCTTCAAGATTCTCTAGCTTAACCTGGACAAAACACAAGACAAAATTTTCAAATTACAAGCTCTGCCAGTGCACAATGCTACCTGTACTAACCCAGCACCTGTGCAGACAGTTGGCCAAGTCAAACAGCGTGCCTCACACGAGCTCCTGTCATTTCTGACTTGAAATACAAACTGACAGCATGTTAACCCACCTCTCCATCCATCCAGATCCAGTAGACTTAAAAAAAAAGTAAAAAACCCCCACCCACATCAAAACCTATCTCTGCAGATAAAAGACAACCCTTGCAGCAGTGTGACAAGCAATTCATCTGGTAAAGGACATCACCTCTCCTGTCCCAGACATGTCAGGCATACACACTTTATCCACACACAGCATTAGATGCAATGGGCAGTTCAGTGACTCTGCATCTTTGGCCCCCTCTCCTGTGCCTCTGCTTTGGCTCTTGACCTTGCAGACAACTTCATCTCAGAACCACAAATGTGTTCTCCTCAGGAAGGGCAGAACAGGTTTTGTGGTTCTCTTTAAAAAGAAGCAAGGTGGGGTGATGTGTTGTAGGAGAGGAGGATTTTACAGGGCTCCATCTCCTCAGGGCTATGCCACTAAACACACCGATCATGTCTACCCAGCAAAAGGAAGAGGAGGTGAAAATAGTGACAAGGAAACTTGAGGTTCAAACTGCTTCGTTTGGCTGCAGCTAGAACAGCATGCCTGTTGAAAAAGGCTAAGCATAGTACGGGTAGAGAAATGGTTTGAACTATGGACAAATACTTATTTTTTAACATCTAGAAGACACGAGATACAGCCACTGCCTGATAACAATTTCATCAAATCTATCTCGCCCAGATTTTCAGGTCTTTTGTAAAGCTCCTATATGCAAAATAGAATTGAGAGGCACCTTAGTTAATGAAAGCAAAACATGATCTGCTCACAGTCAGAACCACAGACTTTGAAGAAGTGGTCGTTTCTATTTCTGACACCCAAGTCACTTACCAAGTGATGCAGAGTTTTCAGAATGGAAGCAGCAATACATTGCATGCATTTAAGAGAGCAGGGTGTTCTCAGGAACTGGGAGCTAACACCACACAATATACTGGTGGGTAACTTCTCTGGATTTGGGATTTTTAGTTTCACTTCAAGAGAAAGGCAGAAAGGAAGTCCTGCACAGGCACGACTTCATACTGCAGAATTAAACTACTGCTCAAAATTTGGAGTTTTGTAAAGCTGCCTGGGAATTTTGCACACTCTTTAATAAAAGTTTTTAGAACCAAAGTCAAATTCCTCAGGCAACTCTGAAAAATATCAGACTGAGTCTGCATTTTTCTAATAGGGAAGAAATTTTCACAACTTCCCCCAAGTTTTGCACTGAATTATCTTTGAGCCTGCAGATTGCTTATGCAAGACCTCTGTTTGCATCACCCTGCTGCTCATTCCCATCCTGTTTTATCTTTAAGCTCCCAACATTGTCACGGAGCACATCCAGTCGGTACAAAATCCTGCAGCACAACGGCTGGAAGTTGAAACTGAAGAAAACATCAGTGGAGCTGAAGCTAAGTTGTTCCTACAAGCGCATCCTTCTTTGTGGAGATTGAATTAAGCTGCCTCTATTCTTCCCCATTCCAAAGGGACTCTCCTCCAGGGTTGAGGACATAGCAGAAGCACCCAGCTGAAGCCTCCTGCAGCTCAGGGGTGCCCTGGCAGATGGGGATCTGTCTAAATTCATTGGGAATTAACAACTTCTAGATGGTTTAGTGTGCCTTACATAAAGGCAGTTCCTCCTGAAACTAAAGACAAACGATTGTGAAACACTCAAAACAAGAAGATTCCTCTTTTCAGTGGAAATTTTTCTCTTTTTTTTCAGTTGGGTCTGTTCAGTCTGGATACAATTGCAAGGAGTGAAGGAGAGTCGTCTGCTGGTAGCACACTGCTGCAGAGGTGCTTTTGCTGCCTATGGCAGAACCTGCTTTGGAGGGTTTGAAATTCTGTATTTGATGAACAAAACAAGGTGCTGGCTGCTCTGGTGCCCAGCACAGGCTTATGGGGTAAAGAAAAAGGTAAAAACAATCAGTGTGGGATAAACAGGAATTGCTCTGGGAGAGCAGGCAGTTACAAGGGCTCTGTCCCACCCCTCAAAGGTGAGGAAACAGACTGAATTCTCATTAGAATCTTTAGCCCAGATCTCACAAGTGGGTAAGGTGCCCACACAGAGTCACAGATAATGACATTTATTCTTTTCTTTGCTAGGCACAGTTTGTAGGCCTAGGTTTGTAGGCCTAGATTTGCACTCGTAAGTGTGCACTCCTGCATTTCCTCAGACAGTTGCAAGATGACTCACACTCCCTTCCCCCACCAGTCTCTAAAGCTGAAGATTCAACATAGTAGTTTCAGCACTAAAATAAGACAGTATACATTATTTCCTTTGGCTAAGTCTTCCTTTTATGCCTTTAAAAAAAAAAAATTACACAAAACAAACAAGGAAACAAAAAAAAAATCCAACACACAAACCACCAGCTAAACCAAGGGCACTTAGAGCTCAGCAATTAATTGCAGAATATATTCTTTATGCTTATGTAGGGGTAAGAAAGCACCTGTTTTTGTCAGGCAAGAACACTGTTTTCCCAAACCCTGGACCCTGGTTGGCTTACCCAAATCCTCCAGTGCTGGCTGCTGCCGTACCCTCGCCGAACACTTTGCCTCCCGTTGAGCCCAGAGGGCTTGAAAAGGTTGGGGCTGAACCGAATGCTGGCACCCCTCCGAACCCAGGGGATCCCCCGAAAGTGGGAGGGCTGCCAAACACTGGAGCAGCACCGAAGCCACCTGAGCGAAACAGAGGCAAAAAAAAGGGACAAGAACATCACGTAAATAATAATGCAGAAAGAAAAACCAAGATTTCCAAGTAGACAATCTCCATAAGGGGGCTGTTCATCTTATCTTATGGTCACAGCATTATTTATAACATTAATTGCCAGAAAGCTTCAAACTGAGGGAGTTTTCTTGCAGGTGCCATGGGTAAAGGGCCTGAATGCATGCAGAAACCTGCAACCCTATTAAGGGGCTATCCAGAAGAAAACCAACTTCTGGGTTTCTAGAATGTCTGAGCACAAGATCAACCCAATGCTGTACTAGAAGGTGGCAATATATTGTACAGGCTTGCACACTGGGAAGGAATCTCTACTTGTTTTACATAAAAAAGATGGATATCTTAACAGTGAGATAGCAAGTGAGCACAGTAAGCAGGTTAAAGAGAAAATACATACACAGCAGGTGCTAAACTGATGCTTTTATGAAAAAAAAATAAACCCAAACATATCCATCCTTCACCATAAAAGCAGCACTCCTTACAAGAAAAAAAGCTTAGCTTAGGTAGTCAGTTTTAAACTAAAGCTTTGCTCATCACCATTTAAATAAGTTCCTACCCACGGGAGCTGCCAAGGCAGAAGGAGAAGCCTCCTGTACAGGTCAGCTTTGCGAACATTCGCTGTTGTGGTTTGGTTTTACCCTGGCTTCTTTCTCACCTAAAGCTCTGGCAGGACATACAAGTGTCCTGTGGACAGAACTTCATCTGTGCAAGGGCTTAAACTGGAAGAACTCCACAGTGCAGTGGGCAAGACTCCGTGGTCTCTTCAGATAAGAGAGTAGGGAGCAAGTTTGGTTTTCAGGGCTCCAGTGATGCGAAGATTCAAGAGGCAGGGTATTAACTAAGCCTGGTTTAAGCGGTGGAAACGAAGATGCAATGATTACTGCCAGGTCAGTGGAAGTGCATGACTCCTGCAGGGAATCAAGAGCTGAACTCTGCTCTTAGCAATTTCTGTTCAGAGTTTAGCTGCCTTCTGCAGCTCCAAGTGGATGTCTACCCAGATTATTTTATTCTATGTTCATCTGCTGATATTATTGGCCTGACCCTAACTGATACTGTGGAACGTGAAGGACACCTGCTCTTTTGTTTGCTAAGGGATGAGGATGGGATACCAGGACACATTTTAATATCCTGGGTGAAATTCCAGCCCATGTCGAGGTAATGGATACCGTTTGGCTGTAAACACAAAAGGTCTGGAAAAATTAAGTGCTAGGCCTGAATTATTTAAACCCAGATCAGATACCTTGTTACCTCTGTCTCTAAGAAGTCACAACTATTTAGCACAGGGGCTGAAGTTTTGCTCAGTGTACACTTGTGGTGAGGTCATTTTTAAGTGGTTAAACCAGGACAAAGGGGGATTCAAATCAAGTAACCCGTGCTGCTGCAGCTGGGAGAGGAAGACACACCAGTCATGTCAACAGTTAGCAAATGTAACTGGAAACTGAGGGGCTCTGTGTGAGCAGATGTGCCTTCTGCAGAAACCTCTTGAAAATCCTCTCTCGGGAAGAAGTTTGAAATCAAAATAATGAAAAGCAAGGAAGGAGTCACTGGGTGAAAGAAAGATCTTCCTTCCGTGATGCCTTTCTCCTCTTGGCAAACATAACCGATGGGAGGTGTGCCTGAGCCAAGAAACTCAGTCCACTACCAAGTGTGATTCAACACTTGAGAGACACCTTACAAATGGCTGCAGGATCTGGCATCATCATCATCCTCCTCTCAGCCACTTTGCTAGCAGGAGAGCACAGCTCCTGCCAAAGCAGAGCTTGCTTCCTCTCAAAGCGTGGCTTCTCCAAAGGGGGTTCTTGAGCACCACGTCTCAAGACAACTTCATGACAACCAAGCATCCCCTACGTCCCCCAGTGATGAAGCTTCACTAGACATGCTTGTAGCAGAACACTTATCTTCATCAGTGTCCACTGTATGGACCGCCTGAGGATAGAGGAGAAAGGCTTTGCTCTGCCTGACCCTTTGGGCCTCTCTTTTTGCCTGGTAATTAACAAAATGAACAATTTGCAATTCAGTTCTAATGAACGCACCACAGTCCCCACTACTTTTGTGTCTCTTCCTTTGGGTAGAAGATGGTAAAAAGAGAAGAGGTTTTGTGAAATTGCCAATATTTGCTTCAATTAATTCAGCAGCTCAAAGACAGAAGAAAGTGTGAGGACAGGTCGGACTGATTTCAAAAGAAGGACATGAAGTGTCTCCAGTACAAATTCTGTAAGGAAGCTTTCCTGCTGTAGACAGCTGTGCATTCATTGACATGAAGAAATGGGGACAAAAAGGGTTTCAAAACCCATGGTGAAGTTTGGAAGATAATATTCCAAGGAAGCATCTAAAATAGGACAAATTTATTCAGTTCCATATTCTGTACTGTTCACTGTACAGTGCATAAGACCAGAACTAATTCACACAGCTCTCTCTTCAACTGCAATGGGAATTTCTGGAATGAACACCTGAAAATATATTTTGCTGGATTCTTTTCTACACAAGAGATTGTGACTCTCTGCCTTGAATCCACCAGCTAAAGTTCCATTCACTAAGCCATTTTTTATTTATTGTTCAGAGACAATTCCTGTCCCGAGTCCAGGCTGCAGCATCTGAAGGCCAGAACGCTCTACACAAAGATCTCACGGATAAACCTGGGTGTTCACAGAGGGTGGACTGACAAAGTACCTGCTTGCTTTGAACTGGAGAACCCAAAGCCTTGAGATGCCACGCTTCCGCCACCGGAGCTGAAAGTGCCTGTAGGCTTCTGCTCTCCAAAGGATGAGCTGCCAAAGCCAAAAGTCTTTGCTCCGCTGTTTCCAAATAAGTTGGAAGAATCTGGGGAGATGAAAAATGCCGGTGAAGCTCCAAGCAGACAATATTCTACATTACACTTCCTTAACTGCATCAGGAGAAAGGGAAACGTCTTTTACTTCCCCAACCCTCAAGTGCAGAATGACACCCCCTTGAAATCAGCACTCTGCAGAGAGAGGCCAAGCCTTCCTCTTTTCCTACAGGGCCTTGTAGTTCCGCCAAGATCCATTCTGGATCAGAGGGACCACTAACAACCCTGGACTGCTGCAATCCAGCAAATCACAGCAGTGGACAATTTGTTTAGTTGCATCCTGTGCAGCAGTCACTAAAAGACAATCCTTCCAGTGAGAAATCAGCCTCTGGTGACAACACATTTATCAGTCCAACACAAATTAAATATTCTCAGCTATTCTGGCAATGGCAGTTTTAATTAACATGACTATCTGACAGGACCTCAAAGCAGGAGCCAAACCTTCCCATTCTTACTGAGAAATAACTCAAGTTTTCTTCTTTCACAAAGCTCCACAGAGTTTTAGCATCTAGTGGCAGGACACAAAATAACCAAAGCTTCTCTCTGGTCAACCATCTGGTTTATTTCATCCCAAAACCCAGCACGGCAATAAAGGAGGATTAATTTAGCAAGGTTAGAGAACTGCCCTCAACCATCAATCCCAAAGGATCATTAAAGATGTAATAAAATAAATGGATTTGCTCTCTCAAGACTTGAAGTGCTACTTCTAGCCACTTGCAGCTAATTCTACAGCTTTCCTTTGTTCCCCTACTTCTGCATCTTAAGACTCTGCTTCCCCTTCTTTGTGCTTTCTACCTGCTGGACCCCACCTCTTCTGCTTTCCCTTTCTGCCAAATACAAAGCAATGAAGTAAGGAAGCTGGGCAGTCTCAGTAAACAAAAAGCCACACTTAGGAAATCATTCTGAATGGCTTTTGTGAGGTACACACGCGTGTAACGAGTGCAGATCTGCAAGAGCTGCACACAAAGGGCACAAGACCCTGCTAGTTTGTGTGCCACACCAATTGCTGGAGCAGAGGATGCATACATGCACCTCAGCTCAAATTTTAGGGTATTACCAAGACCTGTTAGCCCAGAAAACTCAAGACTAATGTGCTTTTAACTTGACCGTGGCATTTAAAAAAAATAATCTTTATGCTGATAGACAGTGATTGATTCCTGCCTTTGCAGGTAATCCTTTACAGAGAGCTTCCAGAAAAAAATCCTGATAGTTCCTTCAAGTCCCTGCTGCAAAGGAACCTGCGGGTGGCCTGAATGAATCCTTAACTACTTTTCATGCCTCCCTTTGCTAGGTTGGTTGGCTGGGCAAGAAGCGAGGGAGGCTGGTGTGGCACCTCATGCACAGATTGATTTAGCTAAAACACACACGATGCTTTTTAGCTGACAACTGGAGCAAAAGAAAGGACAAGTGCTGAGCCCTCTTCCCAGCTTTCACAATAGTGCTAAGACTTTATATGAGAGACTCACCCTGTCTATCAAACCTGGATAAAAACTGATAAAAGGAGCTCTAGACTTGTGCTTCCTTACCAGAGAAAGCCACATCCCCAAACCAGCCACCAAGCACAGTTATTTTTCTTTATGAAATCCACATGAGTAGAAAAAATTTATCTCCTTCTAGATGTGAAAAATGACTGAGAGCTTATCCATGTATTACAGCAAATTCTGATAAAGTATCTTACATGTGCTGCATAAAGAAAGCCATTCTTCGGACCAAGTTAAAGACACTGCCATCCATCACACACTTGTTAACCTGGTTTCTCCTCAGCATGGGATTCTTAACAATTTTTACAGTGTTAGGGCAGATGAGAAATAACTAAAGCTTTCTAACTTCCAACAAAGTTGGAAGTAGAAATTCAGTGACAAGAATTTACAGTATTCAGTTTCAAAGAAGCATTTGGCCAAGAATTCCCTACAGAATATAGGCATTTTTCACTTTTCTTGCATCTGCTTGTTTGCTTCAGAGGCTTCTCTACTTGTTTTCCATAAGCCTAGCAGAAAAATTCTGGATTACACATCTCTGTCTCCATTAACCCCTAGAAGCTCTTCATGTTAACACGGAATTTACTCCAAAACAACTAATGGCAGAAAAGCAGATGGGCTCACAAAAGCAGATGGAAATCACAGCACATTTTGTATTCTTGTTTTGTTCACTTACTCTGGGAAGCTGCAGATCCAAATCCTCCACTGGAGGAACTGAAAGGATTCTTATTGGCTGCATCCTGACTTGGCTTTCCTCCCAAACCACTGAAGAAGCCTCCACTTCTCCCACCACTTCCAGTTCCAAACAAGCCTCCACTGGAAGAAGAAGGCTGCTAGAACAAAAAAAAAGGACAAAAAAGGGATTTAAGGCAAAGTCAAAGCAGCACATGTCCCCAGGGCTGATTTTTCTGTCTGGCCTATTCCTCTGGTTGTGCAAAAGGGCTGATGAAGCAAGCAAGCAATTACCTTCCAACATGTAATGCAGTGAAATCTTATCTGAGGCTGTCTTAAACCTTGTCTATGATACAGAATAATGCCTTTGAAACTTACCCTATTCTGGCCACTTTCCACCTCAAATAGAGTCGAGTGACTTACTCTTTCATGTGGTGAAACATTTGTCTCTCCATACCCCTTGGAAAATATTTATTCAGATGCTGCTTTGGTGCCCATGACAATAGCAAATATCTCCAGTAAAGACTAGGACACTTTCTCCTGAGCATGTAAAATGATATTTTACTATTTTCTGAAATATATCAGTAACAGGTAGGGAACCCTGAACATGTCCACTGTACATAACAGCCCCTTGCTACAACAACAATAAATACTTGCCTGGCCAAAGACAGTGCCTCCAGTATTAGCTGCTTGCCCAAACACAGAACCTGTGTTACTGGAACCAAAACCTGCTAAGAAAAGAAAGGAAAATAAACCACCAGAACTAGTAGCAGGGGAAAAGAAATTTCAGGGAGGTGGTACTAGTCCAGGACAGGGAAAGGACAGGTCTCCCACACCAGAACACAGGGAAACAAATGATGTTACCCAATGTAACTAGGCTGGACAAATTTAAGGTAGGTGCCAAGACACAAATAATAAATTCCTCTGAAAGTTTATTTGAAAGTCATTCTCTTATTCAGCCAACTTAAGATCAGATAGAAAACAAAAGCCTTTTCACCTGGGGGATTATTGCTGACAGTGTAAGAACTGGATTTCTGTTAATGTTGCTATAATAATGCTGCAAATCATGAACAGGCACCACAGCATTCTGGGTAGGGAGGAGCAGAGCTTTGTTACCTAAAGATTCCCTTTATAGATAATGAAATGTTTCGATTACAAACAAACAAACAAACAAAAAAAACACCAAAAAAACGCAACCAAAAAACCAAAACCACTCCTCATTCCATCTCCCTGTTCACTTAAATGTGCATTTTGTAATAAAACTTGCATTTCTATAATTAGGAACATTCAAGCAGAGTTCACTTCTCACTTAACTATTCTCCATTACTGTAGTTAAAATGAGCAAGCAGTTTGCCTACAGTGCCATCAGCTTTAATTAAATGAGCCTAATTAGTTTTTCTTCTTTGGAAATACACGGTCTCTATTATTACTGTGTAGTTTTCCCTTTTTCCTGGGAACTCTCTGAAGATGGCACATACAAAGCTCTGGCAAAAGAACCCAATATGCTGTAGCACCGTGGAGAACAAAAGGAGGCTGCCAAAGAAGGTTTGCTCTGCACGAGTACTCAGCTGAACCCTGTGGACAGGCAGAGGATGCTCCTGTTACTGCTCCGTTTAATTCCGAGACGTTTCCAAATGCAAAGGTGGATTTCACAGATTATTCCCTTGATAACCCATCCCTCTGAGGGCTGAACAGATAATTTTTTTGCTCCCCCTAGATGATGATGGAGGACTACACCTGGCTAGACACCCACAACTGCATGGACTCAATGCAGGCCACTGAAGGAAGGGCTGCATCTGGATTCACTGCCCTGATTGTGCTCTCAGAGCTCTCTTCCTACTCAGTGTAACAATTTACACCACCACACCAGTTTGAGGTCTTTTACACCGTGCCAACCTGCCTACTGTGCAACAGGCAGGGCAATACTTAATTCAATATTAGTCAAGGTTAACTTGTAAGTATAAAATAAATGCAAGTTTGGATTGAAAAGGCTACATTCAGAGGCCTATGGATGAATAGCAAAGCAGAGCAAAATCCTCTTTGATCTCCAACATCAGCCTCCCCCTCACACACTGCAGCTGCTATTCTTACTAATTGAAAAAAACCCAGAATACCCAAAACCATCAAGTGCCAGAGGGAGAAAAAAAGGCATTAAAAGCCATCCCACCTTCCCTGGTGATATGCTGCTTGCTGTTACAGCACTGCTGGGATATTGCAGCTCCCCGCAGTTTGCTCTTACCTGAAGCCTGGCAGAAGCTGAAGCCAGCAGATGATGTTGTTGTAGTAACAGCGGCGCTACCAAAGATGGATCCTCCTTGCCCAAAGCCAGTGTTCTGCCCGAACACTGGAGGGCTGCTCTGTCCAAACAGCCCACCCCCAGTGCTGGCAGAGGGCTGTCCAAAGGAAAAGGAGCTGGCACTGTTGGTGCTAGAGGGTGCTCCAAAGACATTGCCGCTGCTCGAGGCTGCTGTGGAAGCCGCTGGCTGGCCAAAGGCTGGCATTGTCCCAAACCCAGACTGGCTAAAGGTAAAACCACCCGAAGAACTGCTTGCTGGTTGCCCAAAGGTTGGTGCTTGTCCAAAGGCTGGCTGACCAAAGCCCCCAGTAGTGGTCGTGCCAAAAGCAGAAGTACCAAAACCTGAGGTGGCAGCCTGCGTGGTAGCGGTGGCAGTGGACAGGGTACTGGTGGCCAGTTGCCCAAATGGAGAGGATGCTGTGGTACCTGCTGGCAGTTGTCCAAAAACAGGTGGTGTGGAAGGAGTGGCAGTTGTATCACCAGCAGGCTGGCTGAACGCTGAGCCAGAAGAGCTGGAACTTGGAGGCTGAGAGAACACCGAGGAGCCAGCAGATGTGGGGGCAAACACAGAGGCACCAGCTACTGGACTCTGAACACACGTAGGAACATCAGAGGCAGCAGCCAAGGTGCCTGTGGCTTCTGCAGGAGAGGCAATGTTGGTTGTAGAAGTGGTCGCCAAGACATTCTGATCTGGAGCAGCAGATGCAGAGATGGTAGGAGGCACTGGTGCCTTCAAATCGCTTGTGGAGGCAGAAGCCACAACGGCATCAGGGGTGGGTGCTGCTGATGTGGTGCCAGAGCCCACAGAGATGGTGTCCCCAGCTGTGGCCTGGGGTAAAGAGGGTTCTTTAGTGGACTCTGAAAGCTGGATCTGTGGCTGTGGTGCCTGTGTTACGGGAGGTGAAGCCCCAGCTGCTACAGCTTCATTTTCAGATGGCTTTTCTGACACAGACAGCGATTTGGCATCCCCTGCACCCTTACTAGAAGTTGCAGCAGGGACAGAAGTTTGTGATGAACTCAGGAAACTTCCAAACGAGAGGGACGTTGAAGCAGAGAGAGTAGAAGGGGTGGAGGTGGATGTGCTCATACTGTTTGCTTGCTGAATACCAAATGTAAAGGTGGGTTTGTTGCTGCTAGACCCTCCAAGATTAAACACCCCAGAAGACCCTGTGCTGGTTATCTGGACATTGCCAAACAGATTGCTTGTGGCAGTAGTGCTGATGGACAGGGATGCTGTGCCAGCTGACGTCACTGGCGTTGAAGCAGCTTCTCCAGCTTTTCCTAATGACAAGGGGGTACCAAAAGTAAACCCTGAGGGTATTGTAGATGCTTTAGTTGACTGTGCTCCTGCAACACTGGTAGATGGTGCTTTAGTGGTGGTCTTAGCATTATCATCTACTTGACCAACTCGTAGTCCAGAGAAGCTCCCAAGAGTTTCCCCAGCTAGATTGCTCTGAAACAAGTGATCTGGTTTAGATGGAGGGACATCCAACTTGCCAGAGGCTGCCGAGGGAGAAGACGACGTT
This sequence comes from Chloroceryle aenea, assembly GCA_013399075.1. Classification (NCBI taxonomy): domain Eukaryota; kingdom Metazoa; phylum Chordata; class Aves; order Coraciiformes; family Cerylidae; genus Chloroceryle; species Chloroceryle aenea. The sequence continues at coordinate 71,086 of VWZY01013388.1, read as the reverse complement.
GTTGCAACAGGTTTGTTTGATGGGGTACCATCTGCTGAGGAGCTACTTCCTGCTACAGCTCCTGGAGCACTTGCTGACTTGAGAGACCCGAAAGCAAAGGAGCTCTCAGTGGCTACTCCAAATTTGGAACTCCCAGCAAGTGCAAATGAGTCGGTTGGGGTGGACTCTTTAGCAGAGGCTGTCAATGAGAGAGAGAGAGGTTACAAACTGAATTACAGTATGTAGAGTTCATTCATCAGTTTCACAACACTAACATGCTTTAGTGCTTCACAGATTGTTAAACAGTGCTCTTGCCTCAAGACTATAAAGCCTCTGACCATCAGGTAGCTGCCACTTCCATGTGCATTCAGGAGACAACAGTGACATCCGAAGCCTTCAGGGCCAGGGCTGCAGTGACGAACGCTTACTTTTGCCTCCACTTAACCATCCTTTTTGTTGCATACAGACAATTTCAGCTTTTGGCTCCTATCTCTTTATCAACAACTTGATAAAAACCTAAGTTCCCGACACATGCTGCACAACTCTGTTTATACCAATGGCTCAGAACAGAGTTCAGGTCATAAAAATACTTTCTGGCACTTGAAAACTCTTCTACAGGAGCAAACCTTTCTTTATAAATTCAACTGTTTATAGACCACCAACCAGTTTCTACGCAGCGTGTCTTCAGCTTTGAAAGACTACAGAGAAAAGTCTCCAATCTAATTGCCACAGCAGCTCCACTTGTAAAATCTACTGCTGTCCCACAGTGCAAAACTGCTGAAGTTTTAAGGGAGACTGGGAAATTCGGACTTGAAGACACTGCGTTGGTGTTTGGACCACGGGTTGATTTGGATAAGGTACAGGAAAGCTGCACACAGATCAAATAACAAAGACTAAAAGCTTCTTAGCATGGCTGGTATTATCCTTGTGTTTTACCCTGTAAGAACAGTAAGTATATTTAAGTGTATCAGTAACTGACACCAAATAACAGAGTTTTTGTCTCCTCCTGAGGCACTGAAATTCCCTCTGTTGTTCTTCCATCGTCAGCTAAGAGGCAAAGGTGCTCCAAGCACTTCATGGAGCAGTGTGAAGTAATTGCCCTCACACAAAACTGTGGTCTGCAGTCTCCTGCACCTCCCACTCCTCCTTTAATCAGTGTTATTTACCTAAGCTTTTAAGTTAACCGAATCTTCAAGTTTTAAGCCAAGTTAGTTCTCTCTGCTTAATGTCAACAAGAGTATCAGTAGCATTGCTGTGGCTGTGATGGTCTAAGGGTATCAATAAGCCAAGATTTAGAGGAAGAGCTGATATCTTTTGTTAGAGCAGTCAATAATGCTGAAAGTGAGTTTTTCACTAAACAATCTCTTTTGAAAGACTGAAATTAGAGGCAGAAAACGTCAAAAATATTATAAAGCAGAGGTATCAGTTTCCTTTTTCCAGACTGAGCAATTATGGTCTGGCTATGGAAATGGAAAGACAGCCTGTATATTGTCAACTCAATCTCAGAAGCAACAAAAAGCCCTCCCAAGTCTTTGCCTCACATTACTAAATGCTCATTCCACTTAAGGACAGCTTTTTGTGTCAGACCATCTCGTCAACTTTAAAGCTACAGATTAAGAGATAGCAGAGGACATGAGTACAGATGTTACCCTTTCCATAAACTAGTACCTCCTAGCTGTTCTTGGCAGCAAATATTTTGCCTACTCTTAATGGAAAGGCAGGTGGCCTAGATTTCTGTGCATTACAGGGAATAATCCAGCATATGGGTGTTATGGTACTGCAGGGACTGCAATTTTAATAATAGAATTGCAACAGAAACCAAGAACCACACGACTTAGGAAGGGTAAGCATTCTCTTAGCAGGGCAGATGTTGTTTGCACACCCTTTCAAACTAACCTTGTGAGGAAGCGAGGCTGGGCAGCGTCGGTGATGAAGCAGCAGAGGTGACAACTGCAAAATTAAATCCAGATCTAGGAGGAGAGAGGAGAAAGGGAAAGGATAACACTTAGCTCAAAGTCTTGAAACCCCATGATTAACACAACTTTGAGACTCCAGCACCAAGTCAGGCACACAGGCACAAAGAGGAGTGTCTACAACAATTAATCAGACGGAGAAGCACGCACACAGACTGGGCTCCATTTGGTTTCCCTCTGACAAGGCTTCTAGAGGTTTAAAGAGAGTCAGAGTTCAAAGTTCTTTTGGCCACCCTTCATCCTCCCCTATTCTTTCCTTTCTGCTGTATATTTCTTCCCCATTCAGCATGGCAGTGAGCACCACGCACCAAATCCTGATGGCTTTTGGGAGACCAGCAAGAGCAGAAGCCACAGTGGTGACCAGAGCTTATTTAGAAGAGCTAAAAGGTAAGAGGCAGTGCAGGTACAAAAGGGAACACCTGGACACTCCCACCTGCCCAGGAGATCGCTCATAGCAAGGCAGAAATTGAAAGTTTCCATGACTATTTCACACTAAAAATATTCTGTCTTGCAACAATGCTGTGATCATTCATAATGAGCACTGGAGTTCTCCAGAGGCCTTCACTCCCTGAGGCTTTTTAAGCTTTCTCCCATTTTCAAAGACCAGCTGCTGATCCAGAAGTCAGGCCGTGTATCATCACTGACAACAGCACTGTATTTAGCATAAGGTTTACAGACTGAGGCACTGCAGCCTGGGATAAAGGCAGGGTTTGTTTGCTTTTTGAATCTGATTTTCCATCTCTCAAAAGGACTATTTTAGCCTTTGAAGAGCACAGCAAGGTGTTTGCGTAACATCCACTTGACAAACTGGCAGAGAATAATTAAGACTGAAAGAAGCCATGCATTTGAAAGCACATGTGCTCTGAAATACTTAATGTTACCCACTCCATAATGAGAAATTCACTTGAGTATTAGATAGGTAAACATGCAGAATTTCAAACAGTCATTTCTGAGGAGTCATCCCTCTCCCTCAAACATAAGATATGATATCAAAGAAACATTTTTGTCATCCCTGAAAAAACACTCCATGAGAGGTTTCAGAACAACTACGTGTTCCTACCACGTGCTGAGCTTTGTGCTATTGTTATGTAACCAAAATCACCAGATGGCATGGGGAATCTCTAGTCACCTTCACAGACTTTGGCTTTTCAAGCCAAAACACAGAATTTGTTCTGTTGCACTAAAATAAATAAGTAATTCAGCAAGTTCCACCATCTAGTCCTACTTGGGAATTCCAGCACTTCTGTCTCTCTAACCTCTGCCAGCATTTGGAACCTGTAGCTGTATGGCCAGGCTAGAAAACCCAACCCAGCCAACTCTTTGGAATCCATCTTCAGAGATGACAAGTGTTAATATGACCACATTCAGGTTCTTAATTCTTCTCTGGGAGCAGAAGCTTCCAGTGCTCAGCCTCTCCTGCTGCTCTAAAGCCAAAGCTCATTCTCACGTGCCTCTGCTCAACTTGCTAGGGAAGATTTCCTGCTGCTGCTCTTTGTTGATTAAATAAAGAACAAGGTTTCAAACTAGCTATGGTCTGCCTTGTTCCCCCTGATTCTTCCTTAACACGAAGAAACGAGATACAGCACAAGTATTCTTCTCTGACTCTATGAGAAGCCTATCACACAGTGTATGATTTGTTCATTAGTCCACTGGGGATAAATCTGAGCAGAAAGCCAGTTATTATTTACTCTTGATTAGTTACAGACTGAAAAACCTCAGAACAACACAATATTGTGTCAAATTCTCACAGCCCTTCAGACCTCACTCGGGTGAGCTTCCATAAACAAGTTTTTTTCCAAGAACTCTGCCATCCCAGTCCAACATTTGCAGGTGCCATGTTACAGTATGCTGCAGCTTCTAGGTAACACTTCCTGTAAGAGCCAATTTAACATCAACTACAAAGAAACCTGAAGGTTCATACAGACCCCATGGAGGAAAAGGAGAACGCTTTGTTAAGCTGCACGGTTGTCGCTGGTGCTGATGTCACTGTGAAAGTCACAGCTGTAACTGCTTTTACTATCCCTTGTCCTGCAAGTTACAAAAACAAGGATTAGAAATAAGAAAAAAGGACCTTGACTTCTAGCTATCAAAAAAAAGACAGGAATAGTTTGCACCCACAGTCTGTGATTTTATCAGTTGGAAACAAAGCCACTTAGAGCAGGTCTGGTATTTGTGCACAGAAGCATTCCTGCTACTCTTACAATGCCAGAGAACACACAAATTACTTCAAGGATTTAAGACAGTACCATATATCTGAACAGAGCAAGGACAGGTGTCACCATCTTGATGATAAACATTAAACAATTTTAAAAAATCAATCAAGAAATCCTCAGTATAACCTCTCAGCAACATATCAAAACACATTTGAAATAAAAAGGAAGTGCTATCAAATTCAGGAGCTGCCATTTTCAATAAACCAAAATTTAAGAAGCATTTGCCAAGCCAAATACAATTCCCAGCTATTTTTACTGCTTCTTACCCCTGGCTAAGAGGCAACCTATATCCACGGATTAAAGGCAGAAAAGCAACAGAGATGGATTTCAGACATTTATGCAAGAGGCTTATAAAACCATGTCCAATGTGAGCATTATTATCTAATACACATTAAAAATCAATTCCTTCCTTCCCTAAGAGTTTCCTCTTTTCCTGTTTGCACAGAGTGATGCCAACTGAGCATTCCTTTCCTTAGGAGCTTCTGAACTGTCCACTACAGACCACAGTATCTGAATTGGTTTTTAACTGGTCATACAACCCAGTGCACAACTGACTGAGCAGCTGAATTAGCCCTCTTCAAGCTAGTTCAGGTAATCCTACAGTGCTGCAGCCTACAGTGCAGAAATATTCAAGTCAGAGATCAATGTATAGAAAAACTATACTTGTTATTTCAGGATGTAATCACTTGGCTGCAAAAATGCAAGAACTTTTCATGTTTGAAAACACAAACCAGCAAAGACAGCTGCTCTCGATTTGCTGTCAAGCCACAGCAGCCTTTGGCAGATGTGCTTTCAACGTTTCTTGTTAAGGGTTCTACCTTCTGAACCCACTTTGAATGAGGAATTGTATCACTGAATTCTAGATGCAGTCACAGAGACAAAACAAGGCTGTATCAAGACCTCTCTCCTGCTCTTCTGCACTTGGTTTTTTCAAATTCTCTCCCACAAGATTGGCACAGCAGTCTCTCAGTGGAGGCAGATCTTTTTTCCTCAATGTCTTCATTTTCTGGATCTCACATCCTGACAGGTGGCAAGGGACATCCCTGGCCCTATTTCCGTCTCCACCAAAGACAACTTACCTGAGATTTTGTTGCCAGGTGACGTTGGAGCAGCTGTAGATGCCACAGGACAGGGTGCACACACAGAGGAAGGTGGAGTCTGTCCCTTCACTGAGCTTGTTTGCGGTGTCTAAACACACAAAACAATTTCAGGTCAGTGCAGTCTGACCATTAACAAAGGTCCTTCTGTCCTTGGCCTGGTATCATTAGAGTCATGAAATGACTTATGAACAAACTCGAGGAAGGTGGTCAATGCACTAAGAAGTGCCTTCAATCTCAGGCCCATTATGTCTTGACATTTAAATACAAGGTCAATACTCAAGTTTTTCAACAAGTCTCTTGCAGAGACCAATAAGCCTCTGTGGACAACAGCTCAATGATTCCAAACTGCTGCGTGGTTTTTGGATGTGTGGACATAAAACCTAGCAGCTTGTCAACCAATAAGAAATGTTGTTGGTGGAATAACTGGATGGGCAAACTACCCTCTCCCTTGGTGGCCTAGCACTTTTTGTGTCTGTGTAATTTAGGTGTATCTACCTAATAGAGTTTCCTTTGCTGTCAGCTACAATCCTTATTGCTGCAGGGCTGTGGCCACCCAAAAGCTGCAAGTCTCCAGAGGAGAGAAAAGACATAACAAAGATATGCCTCGTATCACACTGTTGGGGTGACAGATAAATAAATGGCTTGCCAAGAACACAGGGCAAGCGGTGAGAAGGCATCTTCAGATGACCTGTTCATGAACAATTAAACCCCCTGAACTGTGCTGAGTGTGCCCAGGTCCAGCATTCCACAGAAAAAGGGTTCTACATTAACATACCTGTTTAGCTTGGTTTGTAGCAACAGTTGCCAAAACTTGGTGAACTGCCTGGGCTGCAGAGTGAGGGACAGATGATCTTAAAAAAAAAAATAAAGAAAAAAATGTTAAATGAATAACTGAATGACTAATCTAAAAGAGATCCTTCTCAACTCTCAAAAAGCACAGCTTCCAGAAGTCTGCTATTAAAGATTCCACACACAACTCCAAAGGAACAAATCTGATTAGGGAATAAACCTCTTAAATGAATCAGCCACATTTAACAAAGGAAGTCTGCAAACGTGTTTAAAGCTTGAGACTTAAATGATCAAGTCTTCTTCACACACTCTTGTCTCTGAAGAGAGTTAGGCCTTTCTATTTTACAGGGAGTTGATGAAAAATCAGCAGGTAAGGGGATTACAATGTTATGCCGAGTGGATAACAAATTTAAGAAGCTTCCTTAAAGCATGGAGCCCAGACAAGCCCACGGAACTCTGAGGAATGCTGAGCAAGATGACAAAGCTGGGGTCGGGGGGGGAGGATGTGCTTCATGTCTTTGAAGCATACTACAAACATCAACGAAATCATGCCTAGAACTGTGATAAAATTAACCTATATTCTACATCATAGGTTTGGGAATTTTGACCATGAAATGAGTGGTACATCAGAGCCCACAGACAACAACAAAGAAAACAACGGAAGGTCTGTAGAAATCATGATAGGGTGGAACCTTTTCCTCAGAGAAGTCTCAGGAATGCTGATCCACAGCTTCTCCAGCGAGGCCATGGAGATGCTGGGTTTGATTTCAGTTGTGGAAAGAGCTTGTTTGCACTGAAAACTCCATATAAACTAACTGGACTGGGACCACCAACACACCCAGCCACAGGCCATTGAACAACTGCTAGCAACTGAAAAAATCATTACTGCTTAACAGCCTGAAGAGTGTGCTGTGGTGGCAAAAGAGCAGGGATGTCTGAAGTAGGAAAAACTGATGAATTAACTTTGCTGGGTGAATGCTCTTTATTTTAGTGCTGAATCTGACTGGCAGGCATGGTTCATTTGGGTAGAATTTTTAAAGAGTACATTTTTATGAGGCCAGCTATAAAATAAGACTGTAAAAAGCCTTCAAGAAATCAAGCTGGCTGGTGCTCTATAAATTAGAAAGATCAATCAATATTGCCATTCTAAAACTACTTAAAAGTAAGACAGGTCTTTAAGTACAGCTAGGAGAGAACCAATCTCAGATATGTATTGCTCACTCATGTCCTTGTCTATGTACAGCCAGCACTCTTTAGTTTATTTATCAGAGTTTTGATGAAACAAGGGGTGGAAAAGTCTTCCAGGTCACAACACTTTGCTTTTAGCAAAATTTCCTAAGCTAAGCCATTTGCAAATTCTACTTTCAAAAGATAACAACATTGCTCCTCTGCCTCTCAGATTACACTTTTAGGAGAAAATAAAATAATTAAAAGGTCCCAAACTGTTTCCCAATTAAAATGCAAAAGAAACCATGAAGTAAATTTCAAGGTCAGCAACAGTACACAACTGTAAGACTCTGTTCCCTGTCTGAAAAGCAGCATCAAAGGAATTTCACCTTTTTTCTTCAACCGTGAAGAGTATACACACATGTATGAAAACTAGATGTGATGCAGCAACAGAAATTGTTCCAGAAGCTGCACATCCAGCCCACACTCATACATATAAAGCATCTGCAACTCCATGTGGACTTATAATCAGATGGATGTGGTTGAGTTTATCCTGCTTCATGCACTAAGCCAAACTTCTCTCAGACTTCCCAGTAGTGCCCTTGCCTCCCCAGCCCAGAAACAGCTATGCATTATTTTAGTCTTTAAGCTATAGTAGGATCTTGAAGCAAGGACAGCTTCAAGGTCATTATGATGACAGGGAAAAGGACTAGTTCTGTGGCTGGTGACAGAGCCTGGCAATAAGACAGAAATCTCTGGAACGAGCTGAGCTGGCTGCTGTCTGTAGGAGGCAGAGAAGTAGGAAAGCCAAGTGTTACAGCTAACTCATGAGAAATCTTAAATTCAAGGTTAAATATCAGAAGACAACAGTCATCATTTACTCATGAGGAAGACAGCCTTGCAGGTCTGTATTTTTCCAAAATGATTGACCCCTATTGACATCCAACCCTTCAGTCAAAATTCTGGTGTCAAAAACATCTGAGCCCAGTTTCCAGAAAAGCCTGAACACAATTCTTCCCTCAGGGGCTGAATCTGGGAACAGACAGAAGAGGAATAACTCCAGAGAAGGTTCTCTCTGTAATAGATGAAGAAGTAAAAGAAACGACAACTGGAATGCTTAAGACCACAGATACACTCAGTGACAGAGGGGTGCACTTCTCTAAAAGAAAGAGGCAGAACAGAAGTAGTGACTGAAGAGGTACCAGACCCAAAGTACACACTAGCAGTAAACCCACTAGATTCCAAAAGGAGATGTACTAAAATGCATTTCACAGCCTAATGGAGAAGGAGGTTAATACTGGTCTTGCTGTTTGTTCAGGACAAGCCATTAGCAAATCCTTGAATGACCTGAAAAGGAAATAGGTTTTCCTTTCATTCCACAAACCCAATACTCTTCTCTAAATGCATTCACTTTAGGTCTTACATCGTCAGGCTATGGAAAATACTGCTACTGCTCCCCACTGGCAGATGTGCTCTATTGCAGGTGCTACAGGAGGCTAGCAGAAAGAAGAGGGGCACTGCTTACCCTATTACTGCAGAGACAGCTGGAGTCATTGCACCACTCTTCAGTTCTCGCACGTTCACCACCTGAGGAACGTTTTTCAGAGTTGATTCAGTCAAGGAGGTGCTTACAGCTTTAAAGAGAAAAAAAACAAACAAAAGTGTAGATGAACTCCATACTAAGAATGTCATTCAATACAGTGCCTGTGAGTAACTCCAGAAGAAATCCATCCATGTAAAAAGGTAGAAGGTAAGTGCTGTATCTGGCCCAGAACATTTGGTATCTCAGCCCTTGAGACCACAAGAAAAAAAAAAAAGCAGACAACTTTCTATATAGTGTATTTTTCATTGTTATATGTCCAAATCTAATTATTCTTAAGGACTTTCCCTTACCTACATTGTAAAATCTTAGGTCACAGAAATCACCCTCTGCCAGAACTCATGCCACGAGTTCACTTTCTGCACTTATGCTGTCCTTGTGCAAAGAAAATAAACTAACCCAATTCCTCTACCAATAACTGAATTTTGTTTCTGATGCTGCAGTACTGGGGAAGCACCAAGAAACATCTAAAACCAAAAAAGAAAACCTTCAATTGGAGAACCTTTCTCCTGTGAACTCATAACTTTATAAGCAGATCGAAGGCTTAACTCAACACTTTTAAGTTTTCAATATTAAAATTGTCTTACAATTCAGCTCTTTAATTGCATAGCTAATAATGAAGTTATTAATACAGGCCAGTGACATGCTTTCCCTGCTCTCCCAACAGTTTCTTGCACACAGATCAATTGCTGTGCCAGGATCTTGTAACAGTCATTGACATTTCTGCCACTGCACTGATGAGAAGGGCTGCAAAGAAACCTGAGGTGGGAGTTTCTCAGGCTTTCTGTACTGGCAGCTAACGGAGAAGGAAGACAAAGAAACACTGGATAGCTCAGAGATGCAACAAATACAGATCTGCATCACATTCTGTTTGATGATCTTCTCCTCTGAGAGCACTAAATTCCTGCAAAAGCTGCATTCAGCTGCTCAGACACCCCTGGGGCCATTCCCCTCCTTTTACCTGGGGACTGGTTAGCCATCTGCCTCCGCAGAGCTGCAGCCCCAGCTGCTTGGGGCGCTGGAACAGTGACAGTGGGAGCAGGGGCCCCGTGTTTCACAGTCTTTGTTGCCAGCATTGTACTGTCTGCACCCTGTGGTATCATTCTGTTTGAAGATGTAGGCACTAAAAAAGAAACAAAGTAATTTAGTTCACTATACCTCTACAAATCAGGGAGACTTGAAAGCCTTTGGTGAAGCACTGCTCCTCTAAGCACACAGCTTCCTTCTGACAAGACTGACATGCAGGCCTTTTAAACAATCAACACAATCTGTCCCTGGCAGTCTCTGTATTATCCCAATGAATTTAGCAAGTAAGTCTCAATAGCTGTCATTTCAAGGCATTAGATGACTTTCAGTTTGCTGTTACAGGCATTTCTGCTGACATCTTAGTTTTTTCTCTGGCTACAGAGGTTAAAAAAAATCCTCTTGCACAAAGAAAACCAAGTGTATGCAAATACAGTTCTTACTGTGACTCACTGGGCCCAGAACTCCTAACCTTGGCCACACCAGCCAAATGCAGTAGTACTTCAATTTCCTGGTCTTTGTGCATCATTTTAAGAAACAGTGGCACACATAGAGGGCAAATTACTAAAGGAAGACAATGCTACCTATGGTAGGTATGATCTGAAATAAACAGGCTGTCAGAAAAACACAATCAATAAGTCAAGGTATTTTAGTGCTTTTATCTTAAGTTTGTGAGGTTACAAAAGCACTCTGGTAACTGCTGCAGGAAACGTGGCAGTATCAATCTGCAGGCTGCATTATCCTTTCCCCAGGACCTGAGCACTGGCAGTGAGTACAGTGGTTAAAAATTCCAACAGAACACACAGAGTATAGGAGAGACTTTGCAAAAAACAACTCACACAAAGTACCCAGGGAGAGGTGCTGCTTCCCAAAGGATGGAGACTGAGCCATCAAACCAGGCTGGATAGAGGGAGTACGGACCACAGGAGCATGACGAGGGACTTGGACTGGAGCAGCATCTTCTTCCTGGTCCACTGCCTGCGAATCATCATTTTCCAGCGACTGGGAAACTGAAGATGTTGAACTGACATCATCCAAATCTTCATAATATCTTGTGGACAAGAAGGCAGATCGGGACAAACTTGCTGCAATACCAGAAACAAAAATCACGTGTGCTCATTAAGTTGAGGGAATCATCCAGCCTATTCTGTCTTGGCCTTTTCAAGCCAAGACAGAAACCCTACTTTAGGATGCTCTTCTACTGTCTTGTTTTAATCCTGTATTTATAGGATTTGACTTCTTAACTGCCACAAAAGGCAGCCTCCTGAAGGAGATAAGAAGGAGGGATTGAGGAGTGAGAAGCCAAAGAGCTAACTTAGGACTGCTTCCCAGAGCAGGTAAGTCACCCTCCTGGAAAGCATTTCAGACTAACTGAAGGTTTACCTGGAGCTGTAGATCTAACTGGTGGAGTTTTCCTCTTGGCCAGGAAATTCCTCAACTGTGCCTGTTTCGCAGGGGATAATTTAGCTGGAAAACCAAAGATAGTTATTAGTCTATAATCCAACTGCAAGTCAAAAAACATAATTCACATTTATGGTATGAATGCCAGGAAGAAAGAATAAATTACCAGGTACTTTAGGCTGAGGTTTGGCAGGCGATTTCAACGTAGTTTTCTTCAATGCACTGCGCAGGCTTTCAAGGTCATTGTCAAAACTGGGACAAGGCAGAGAAAACTGTGATCAGCAGAAAGAAAAACCAAATCAGGAACAAAAGGTGGCCAAAGGAGCCACTAGAACCATTGGCTTCTCCAGAAGAATAATTCACTCCTCTAGATAGAGTGTTATTTAATCACATGCATCTTTAACTATTTTTTTTTTGGACACTTTAAGAGCCATTTTCTTTCTTCTCCTGAATTCAGACAAACAGCAGAACCTCAGCCTGGAGGCTCTATTAGCCTGTTTACTATTAAAAAAATAATTATATTTTAGGGGAAATTTCTAATAAGCATCAAATTGTGCATGTCAAAATACAGCCAACGAGCTCCTGTATTACCTGGGCATAGTTTAGTATCATTTTTAGGACATCCTGTCCTCCTATACCACGTCCACTAAACATCTATCTCTGGAGGGCACACCCTTGCACATTGCTGGGGGCAAGAGAGGAGGAGTGTCAACATCACTCAGGAACTTGTGTTTCACATACCTCTGAGCGCTGCTAAGAGAAGATGTATCACTGGGAACACTCCACTGAGATGTCTGGTTATACAGTCGGAGCTGCTGCAGGCTGTTCACGAGGTGATTTAGTCTCTTCCTCTGCTGATTGATGATTTCCCGGTTATTAGCCAGGGTGTTGAACAAAGTCTCTCTCTCGGGAACTATCAGACGCCTTAAGACATCAGATGAAGAGAGAGGTTTAAGGACCACTCTGTATACCTGGCCACCAGCAGACATGCACACACAAAAGACTTTAGTGGTTCTAGCTACTTAAACTCCATGGAGTCAAGCATGCTTTGGTTTGAGCACCAAGACAGTTCTGTTCATCTCAGATGCGTATTTCTCCTTTGGATATGCTGCAAGTTTACTCATTTAGCTCATTTACTTCAAGATATCCTACTTATTAGATTTATTTTTATTATTAGATCATTTAATTAGAGTTATCATCATTCATTAGATACCACCAATGGATGCATTCAATTACTACAAAGCTTATATTTCTTTCTCCAAGCACTATGTACACTGTACAGAGATGCAGTAAGCTTGGAATATGTATGAAACCAAACAGTCTGAGCCTATAGCTCCCACCAGGTGTCTCAGGCAAGCTTTATTCCTAGGCCCCCTTGTAAAAGATCATACTGCTAAACGGAAAAAGGCTTTTGTCTGTTGATTAGAGACTAATGCCCAGCTCACTGACGTTGCTCCATTTTCCAGTTTCAGTTACTTACTTCTGCTTTCTCTTCTGCTCCAGGTGCCGATCCCACTCCAAATCCAGAACATCGTTCACATCCTGGACAGCAAACTTCACGTACTGATGCAAGCGTCGAATTTCCTACCAATAAAGTCAGCTTTTAATTCACTTCAGAAATCTCAGTTTCACTTGAAGAAGCTAAAGACCCTTTGGCTCATTCAGTTCAAACCAAGCAGCACTTTCCTGTATTTCTGCCTGGAAAGTTTTATCAGTGTACCAGAACCCAAAATAGTGCAAATCTACTTCTCAGTCAATAGGGTACCCACAGGGCTCAGCTTGGACATTTTATCCCAGCTCTCAACTAGAAATAATACTTTCCCCAATGCCTGCAAAACCTTGCCATGTCTTCACAGAGAGGGTTTTACAAACATCAGGCATTATACAAAACAAACCTTATTTCAAGTCTCATTTCCAGAACATGAGTCATTTGCTCCCATTTTACAGTGTTGAAACTTCTAACAATTATAGGTGATCAAAGCTTTGCAGACTAATCATATGGCTCTAGGATACCAGCATTCACAGACTATGATTCATGAAAGCATTCACAAATGCTCACAACTCCCACGTTATGGCAAGGTATTAACTTGATTTTTATAGGTAGTAAAGAAAAAAAGCAGCAGAGAGAGAGTAAAGTGGCATATCCATGAGCACAGAGTTGCACAACTAAGCCAAAGACCTCTAGCTACAAGCACTGCTCCCTAAACTAAACCAGTGTTTGGTCTCATTATTGTCATCCCTCCAGCCTGTCATGGCATAAACACATCCTGAGCTCCAGTCTCATAAAATGGAAATGGGAACAGCAGTTGCTTTCAGCTCATCTCAACAGAATGCTCATTTAAATACAATGATGAAGTAGCCAAGTAACACAGCCTGGGAAAAATTTCACTGCAACTTTTTCAAGATATAGCATAAAATTCTAACATGACCTAGCCAACCTCAACCTGAACCCAAATCCAGTCTGACTGTGGGCTTAGTGCTACCCACTACCAAGCACAGGTTTTCTCTCTCCAGCAGCTATGAGCATTCTACATCAGCAGCTCTCTGAACGAGAAATCAATGTGGCTGGACATCAGAAGAGCCTCGGGATCTTTAAAACTTCACTGAAAACGAATAAACAAAGTTGACTAAACGAGGTTTTCTCACCCAAGAGAATGGGGATGATGCAGACTGAACAAAATCTAAGAGTCAGACTAGAGCTGTCTGCCTTGTAAACTTTCAGAAAGTTGACCTGAAAGCTCTCTCCTTATATCCCAATCCATTTCCACTTCTCTCCCACTCTGTTATTCTTTCCTTATAATCCTCTGTCTGACTCAATGAAACAAGCATTTCAAGATTATCATCTCTCTGAAGTCACAAGCATAAGCTTGAAATGTCACAGAGGCACACTGGACACCAAAGCAGGCACACAATTAAGACTGTGAATCAATCTACACAATCCAGGTGAAGATTAAAGATCAGACTTAAAAGAAAAGACTTGATGTCAGCTGATTTCTAGTAACTGTGTCCGTGCTCTTGATACCTACTCTAACAAAGATGACATTCAACTATGTCTTCAGCCTTCTAGTCAAGCTTCTTGAGGGAAACAGTGTAGAAAAAGACCAAGTAGCATTTGTAGGGCACATATTTTGCTCAGGGTTAAATAGTCCTCTCATCACCAGAGCTGTAACAAAAAGAGTGCTTCACTCCCAGTTTCTTTCATGTCTATGAAAGCCTCTTTATGTACTGCTGGTTATTTTCCTTTGTGCCCCAGCTTTTAGAATCTCATTTAGCTTTATGCTCCACCATCCACGAAATTAACCACACAATTCTGTAAGTCATAATAAATCATCAAACTGTTCCATAAGGCACTTGCTGGAGATAAAAATAATTCCAAGAACTCTTCTATAAAGTGTTGGGAAAAAAAAATATTCTTTTAACTGAAATCCCTGTGCAAACACTATAGGCTGAGAAGGAACAGGATGTCAAGAGTCACATTCTAAGCTTAGAACAGACTTGGATCTCAGGTGAACTACTTCCCTTCAGCAGGAGTTCTGAATCATCACTGCAAATGGCAACAGCACAAAGGAGCTTTAGGACAGGATTTTCAGCAAGTTGTGCAAACTCATGGAAAACAAAAGCTCATCACACTTTGCTGGACACCCAATACTTAGGGCAGAACAAAAGCGCTGGGCAGTTGCACATGCAAGCCTCTGTTTTATTTTAGTTAAAACTCCAGATTAGAAGTTGGTTGACACGCTTCATACCTGAAGCTGTGCTTCACTCTTGGGGTCCAGAGGTTTCTTGTAGACCATGTGTAAATACCTCGAGCCATGATTCTGACTACCCTGCTGTCTAGCCTCGTGTAACACTGCAAATCCCTCCAGCAAGGTTGTCTTCAGGCTACTAATATCTCCATGAAGTGACTGCAAACAAAACCAGAACAGATAGATTTAAGGTTAAAGGTAACATTTTCTCATTGCTATCCCTAGCAGAGGGGTTTCTGCAAGTGCCTGCCTGACAGCACAGATGCAAACATCACCCCCACATTGAAGCAGCACAGTCAGATGTTCCATCTACATCAGTTCAGCAACAACATCAGGTGAGGAACAGTCATCACCGAGGAGCTAAACCGTTTGAATATACTCTGCTCACCTCTGTTGTTTCTTTAATTTCCAAAAAGAAGGTGTGCAGATCATCTGACTCAGTTCGCAACGTCTTCATCTCCTCTGGAGTACCAACTTGGAAAGAGGCTTTGGAGGTCCGGGCCTTCAGTTCCTCCATCTCCTTCTGAAAATGTGCGATCTACAAAGACAACAGGAATAAAGTGCAGCCACCAAAACACAGCAGGGTCTGGAACAAACGTTGCAGCTCTCAGAAAATGTTTCCACTACATCATAAACATCTGTCACTCTGCAGCCAAAGCAAGAAATTCTTCTTGAACATTAACAGGAAATAATACTCAATTTTTCCTAGCACAGCCACTGAAATTAAAGATGATTGAACAGGACACAAACATCTATTACAAAGAAGGCCAAGTATCTTGTGGAAAAATTTCCATTCTGATTCTTAACCTACCAATGGACACCGTAAGAACATAGGTGAACTGAAAAGAAGTGTCTGTGTTGCTATACAATGGTCTTACAGCTTCTAAAATGAAGAAAATCTCACCTCCTCTCTGATTCCTGCTATGACAGGGTCTGTATCCTTCCACTGGTGGGCCTGTTTCTCTAAAGCTGTGCTGGGGAGTGCTGATTTACCCTGAAAAAAAGAACAAAACAAACAAAAAAATTTTAAAAACCAAACCCAACTTTAGGGGTATATCCTTCACAACAGGGAGCTTAGAATATCAGAAAAGGTCTGCTGTTAGAAACTCCATTCAGACACCAGTCACCAGGGAGACACTGGTGTTAAATGTAAACACTAGTTCCACTTAGACTGGTATGTGTATGTTTGAAGTAGATCTGTGGACTACCTGGATTTATGTGGCTAAAGCTTTATGAGAGCAAAGGAAGTCTTTGTATGCTGCTCTGTATTACTGCTTTGATTTTAATATCCAGCAAACTCGGTGTCTCTCAATACAGTCAAGGCATCTCTTGGATGCTTGTTAGGAAAGCTGTGAAACCTCATTTTCCTAACAACAGGAAGAATTAGTTTCTACACCTCTGATTATGACAACATACAGCAAAACCCAGCTTTCTGAAGGCAAGTATAGAACATAGGATTAATCTCACAGACTTGCTACTATTTTAAGAGTCAAAAGCTAGCTAAGTCTTTGACCTAAGAACAGCCATTCAGTCCAGTGGATTTTAAGCAATTCATGGGCCACGTAAAACATTCACACTCTGAAGAATTCACTCAAGTTCCCCTTACCTGGGCAGAGCTTGGCTTTGCTGCAGACGGTGTGATTTTGGCTGTCTTCTGGAGTAAAGAAGCTGAAGGTGCATTTTGAGCAGGACGTGTCACTGGAATTTAAAAAGAGGAACAGTAGTGTATGAATTTATATAAAGCTTGAGAAACAGGTTGTGATCAGACATAACTGCAGTTACTGCTGTCAAATCTAAAAGCAATACTGGTATGGGCCCTAGTGCAAGAACACACCTTCCTTAGGTGGTTTTACTCCCATCCAACTTTTCTGCTCATGGTAACACTCTCCAATTTCTGGCTGTACCACTCCTGAAGGATCTCAAGACCCCCAGTCACACAACCATTACAGGGGGAATATCATTCTGCTAACAAATGAGAGCTAATTTAAATTCATTTGGGAGCATTTTGCACTCTAGTCATTCCAGATGCAATATAAGGCACTGATCTGTGTGACTGCCCAGAAACTTTCCTAATCAGAGCTGTATTACAGAGCACTGAAAATGGCAGCACTTCTGTTCATTTCACTTAGGATGTTCTGGGGAGGAAAGTGCACAAATGAAACAACTTCCCAGTTTCCCTACCAAGTCCATCACATCATCACGGTGTGCAAATCAGTAAAAGCAGCAGAAAAAATAAGAAAAAAGAAGCCAAATGAAGCTCATCATGTTCTAAAACCTTTAGAACATTGCTTATAATGCATTATTCCCAACACCATGCAGCAGAATCCTACCCGCAGCAGGCAGAGGGGTCGAAGTCTTCAGTGGTGTGGTAGGAGAGGCTGTGAGGGGTGTGGACTGGCTCAGAGAACCTCCAGAAGTAGTTTTTGAAGTGGTTGAGAATGAAAACATTGTGGAAGTGCACTGAGCACTGCTGCTAGTGGGAGAAGAGGTGTCTACAGCAGTGAACCTGCAACAGAAAGCAGAACATCTTTCAGCTCTGAACGGGTCCTGGCTGTTTCCCTTCATCCAAAATGAAGCACTAAGTTCTAACGAATTAGCATCCTCTGGGATCAGCAACAACTCCAGATACAAATACAAAAATGCAGCTTCTGGAGATAGTGAGAAGCAGCCCTTCAGCATCATTTCTGAGTATCTGAAACCACAAAGTTTGCTACCTTGAGTAGGAAACTACCCATCCAGGGAGCAAAAGCCAAACGCCAGCAAAAAGTACTACCGTGCTTCAAAACACACCTTATAATTTTGCACCAAATCATCAACTACAGCAAACCTGAGCTGTCCTTCAGCATCATCCTTGCAGCAAGCTCAGACAAATTCTGCAAGAAGATATGAATTTCTATTCATCTGCCAACTCAGCTCCTCAAGGCAGCCAATTTAGATATTCAGCCAATTCACAGGCGTATCATTTGCTTTATACACAAAATATAAAATTTTAAAAGCCATAAGAGCTACCATTGGATGCTGGTGTAGTAAAGATTTTTCTAATTAAAAAATAATTATTTGAACCATCAGAAATTTCTTATGATGCATTTACATGAAAATTGCTCTCCACAGAAAGCAGCTCCAATTAAGGTCGCTCTGTGTTTTAAACCATTCTTTCTAAAAACAGAGAGCAAGTCTCAGGAGTCGGAGTCTTTCAGAGCGAGTCTCTGAAATCTGAGAAGACTCATCACTCAAATCCATTTGGTACAGTTTCTAATCAATATTTGTTTTCTCTTGGTTGGCATGAGCAAGCTTTGAAGATTTCAGATCCTGTGTTCAGTGACCAAGTGTCTATTTAAGAAGAAACCCAAAAGGTCTGGCACCTTCCCCACTGAACGGGGGAGTGAAAAGCAAATCCATCGGCTATGGGTGCAGCTTCCTCTCAGCTCTGGGAGTTACTCTTTAGACCAGGGATTTGTGCTATCACCACCACACTAAACCAGTCCCAGACACAAAGGATTTCAAATGTCAGTGTTCCCCAGGAGTCTTTAACCATGACTTGCATCAAACCAAAGCATGGAATTACCATTTAATGCCTGCGAAGGAAAGCTATGAAAAAAAATAGGTCTCTGGCAATTTGGCAAATTATAAATCTAATTTTTTGCATCACCCCTTGACTAATATTTTGTCCATTAATATAACCTCTAGCACAGGAAGGACTGAGGGTTTTCACAGCCAAAACAGCTACATCTGGGACACAGAAGCTTCCTCAGTGCTTTTTTGGGGGAGCCCAGGGAACAGCTATCCAGGCAAAAAACCAGAAACACCTTCACAACTACCACACATTGTCCATGCCTGGAGTAACTTAACAAGCATCCAGCCCCTGCATTAACTACGGGTACTTATTTACTTCTCATTGAGGTTCACTTTGACTGAAGAAGCTGAAGGGGCAAAAGATGACTTCTGTGCAACAGGCGTTGAAGAGAGTGGTGGCCCCGGCGAGCCGTCTGCAGCTGGTTTAAAGTTCATGGATCCAAAGGAAAAGGAGGGGACGGTAGCTGTAGTGGTGCCTACAGAAGGAGCAGGAGTTGTGGATGCCTTAGGAGAAGCAGAGGAGAAAGAAAACGTTGCTGCTCCAGTCAGAGTGGGAGCCAGGGCTTGCGTGGAGGCATCGGTGGCAAAGGGGTACGGCGGAGGATCGCCGCCCGCGGAGCCGGGCATCTTCCCGGCTGAAGGCAGAAAGCAAAAGGCGGCTGCTCCGCTCCCCGCAGGAGGCTGACTCGAGGCAGGTGCAGGTGCAGCAACACCCGGTACTGCATCAGGCTTTGGAGGAGTGGTGGGAGTTGTGGCTGTACTTCCTGCAGAAAGACAAATGGGGAAGCAAGAGACTCACTTGGCTGCCTTGACTAATGGCAGAAGGTATTGCAAAGCCAAATGCTATTTGACGGGGACAGTTCAGCACTATCTCGCTCCCTGGACAGACAGGACAGTGAGGAAGAGAGATGGCAGAGCCAGGTTTCCAGCCCCTAAATCCAGTAAGTGATACAGAAAACTGCACATGGTCCAAGCCACAATCGATACTACAGCCTGTCTAGATTAATGGTGTCTGGAATTTCCTGTGAAAAGGTTTCACCTTCCTCCATTGATTTTGATGAGGTTCCTGCCATCTCAAATAAACCAGGCTGTCAGCACACAAATAAGCCAGGGTTGCAGAGAGGCAGGCTGCCAAACAAAAGCATTCTGTTTGGGGAAGGAGAAGCAAATTTGGGCTCCTTGAAAAAATTGCTGGGTTTGCCATTATTACTGTTTTGCTTGCCCGCATGCATTCGGTCAGCTGACCTGCCTACCCCAGGATAGAGAACTGCCTATTTCATACTGTGTATGGCAACACGGATATAACTCAGATAAAACTTCTGCTCTTCACCTGCTGACATAATTTTCACAGTGCTGCAGAAAGCTCTTGTGTTTGGCTGCAGCCAAAGACCTTAATTCATACCATGGCCTCCTGTGGCAAAACATCTGGAGGAAAACCATCACGTCTCTGCAGCACAGAGACCATGCTCTGAGCCTGCACAGTGACCATTCTCTGAGCCTGCACAGTGCTTGATCCTTGTCACCAAGCAGAGCCTGCAGTCACTGCTGCAGCTCCAGTCACACACCCCAAAGCTGGGCAAAGGGCCTCCGAGAATCGCTTCGGCCCTGTTCCCCAAAGGTTGACTGCACAGTACAGGCTGAGTGAGCAGTCTGACAGATCCTGCATAATGAACAGGACTAGGTAATTTCACAATAATGCACAAAACACAGGGAACAGTCCTGGGAGCACAGAACACTCAAGAACTGCTCCCCATTATCATCATAAAGATAAAAGTCTTTGTCTTCTGTGATCACATAGATGTCAGACTGCCAAACTTAAAGATCAAGATGACAAAGATCCACAAATGCAAGGGTTTCCCTAACCCACCAGGGCACTTACCTGCTGACTTGGGAACTCTTTCCCCTACTAACAGCAACGGCTCTGGGGTCACAATAAGTGATCTGACTCCTGGGTTTTGGTTGATCATATAAAAAGGGCAGAGCACACCATCCGTGGAGAGCAAGATCAGAACTGGAGCTGGAGCAAGGGTCTTCTCATCACCTGCCGGAGACCAGATATGTAAGTCCTGCAGCCAAAGTTTCCTCTTCTGTTCCTAGTGGCACTGGCACCTTCATGTGACTTACTTAACACAATATCACTTATATTTCTCCCTTCTTGCTCTCACTTGTTTCTTGTTCCCTTGCTTCTTGAATGTCCAATTCCCATTTTCCCTTCCTTTATTCCTTCCTATTCCTGACTTCACCTTTCATAAATTCATAGATGAAGGGTTATTTTAACAATCAAATGTCATCTACTGAATGACAAAGCCCAGCACTCACCTGTGAATCCCTGCACCAAGCTTTTTCATGTTTTGAATCAGTCTTTTTTTTTTTTTTCCTTGAGGAAAAGAACTCTACACTAACCTATACACTGCTCCCTCTTTCAATCCCCTATGCCTTTCAGCCATCCCCACATTCCATTGGGTCCTGGCATGTCACTGACAATCATATATATAACATATGAAAGGGAATTGCTAGACAGGAAGCTTTTTAGCTTTAAAGAAAGCCAACATCAAATAAACATCCTGATGATCTGAACTTATGATATAAAATACTTGCATTTTGTGCAGCTGAAATTTTAGAGTCTGCTTCAGTACAAATACTCTCAGCTCAGTTAAAAGCACTCCTTATATTCTGTAATGGTTTAACTGTGCTTAAAGAAAAAAATGCCAACAAATCTAGGGTACAGGAAAAATCTGCTATAATCATGGTGGGGTTTTTTGGTCAGGCAGCAGAGGAAATGGCTGTGTTTCTCTACCCATTGGTTCTTCAGGCAAAGCATGCTAGGCAAGGGCAGTTTCCACATGGGAACAAGCTCCAAGACAAATGGGGTTTCTCTGCAATCTAAACTTGCTGTGAACTGCAAAGCCAATTACTGCGCAGCCAAAACTGAGCTGATTGCACTCTGTGAGAACACAGGGAACGTCTTAACACAAAAAGCTTCTCCAAAACCCTTTCTGAAAACATTAAGGCAGCATAACCCAGGCTTTAAAATAACTGTCCTGACAGATTCCTTAATCCAGTAACTGTTATAGATTAACTGAGAAAATGCTTCAAATTCAATTTTACATTCAAGTACAACGTTTGACCCCAATTCCCTTCTGTAGGTTTTCATTCAGGTAAAGTTCTCAGTTAATCGGCACCCTCCTGTGCTCTTCAAGAACTCTTGACTGCAGTAGCTTCCACTCTGCCTGAAGGCATCTCTATTTCAATCTGTCTCTGGGTTTCAAGGGAGGGTTTTCAGAATTCACTAAAGGGACAACACAATAGCTTCAGCCTCTGACAAGGTGCTTTGAAGCACCTTCAGGCAGCACAGAAGGTACAGCAATAAGGCAAGTGGCTAGATGTAGAGCACAGCAGGGTTCAGTCAGTACAGGTCCTGTGCTTTAATGTAGAATTAAAACCTATCCCTTCACCTCAGCGATCTTTGCTTTTTGGGGCTTTGAAACTAACCCACTTTTCCTTTATATCAGTGCAAAAGTACTTCACACAAAACAGTTCTGCAATATTACATAAGCTACAATAAAGAAAACCCCACTGGCAGTCTGAAACTCCTGGTGTTAGAGTATGACTCCTTTAAACTCCCTATTATCCCAGCTCTACAAAACACAGACATAACTCTGCTTTGTTTGCCATGTCTGTTCATGTGCTACCACAGGCTGCTGGAAGCTCTCAGGAAGAACCATATTTAACACTTTGCCATTTGAATCCTCGCACGGAAGTAAGGGATAAAAACAGGCAGGATGTGCACTGGTCTCCCTTTCAGAACAATCCCCCAGAACCATGAGAACCAGACTGTCCCTCAAAAAGATCTCATCTATTGCTATTATTGGATTATTCCACAAGAAAGACTAACAGGACTTACTGATTGGGATAGGCATGTTACTGGTGTAGTCTACAGCAACGCCAACGGGCAGAGTGTCATCGCTCTTATCTGTCACAGGAAGCTCTGCTCTGCTGGAGTCCTCCAAAACCCATGACTCCCAGTTCTGCAAAAAGCAAGATTATTATTTTCACTATTGCTTTCCTGTGATCAGCCTTCTTCAGAACGCCAGCCTGCTGCAGTTTGAAAGGTAGCACTGCAAAAAAGCTAAGGAGCATCTACTCAAGTTTGCCAGATTAACAAACGTCAGAAATATCAGGGCCTTTCACAGTCATTTGTGATGTCTCACACATCACAGCATGTCAGAATTAAGGTCAGGCAGTTTTAAGGTTTAACTTCACTTTATGACCTCACATGAATCACTTCATTACAGTGAGCTTGAGAAAATTTTGAGGCTGCCAAGTGAATCATGGAAAACAGAATTCTGGTACTTGCTTTACAACATAGTGTGTTTCTTTTTATCCCTTCTCTTTTGTGTCACTCGGATCTCTTGCTCATCTTAAGAATTAGGTTTATCTAAGATTCTGTACAACTCAGATGTAAAAATAAAGGGGTTTTATTTGTTTCTGGGGTGTTTTTTAAAAAGATACAATCTCATTGTATTCCAGGTCTTACAGATCTGAATTATTCTTACTTAGACCAAGATTATACTTGCTTAAGGTTTTTGAGACAGAGGAGGTACTGACACATAAAGCAACAGGAATAAAAGCATTACCTGATCCCCTTGCCTGGCAAGAATACTGACTTCTGTGGAAGCTGCTGAAGCTGCCAGAACCAGATCCCTGTAAGCAAGGGCACAAATAGGTTAAAACCAACATGACAATCCCCGGCAAGGTCCCCAGCTCCACAATTCACTATCAGGTACACAAATTCTTAACTAGGAATACAGTTACAACAACACGAAACTGACTTTTCCTTCCACGATGAGGAAATGTGACTGGATACACCACTGCAGAAGGTAACAAGAATTTCACTTAATTTCTCTCATACTCAGGTATTACACAGTTCACAAAAATGAGGAACATAGCATATGGAGAATCACTGACCACTCAGACACACAGAACAAGGAAAAGACCTTGCCATGATTCCTGCCACTCACCATTCCTCAACGTAGTTAAGGAAGTAATGATGCTGTCTCTCTGCACAGCTCCCATAGCAGGGCTCCATGAAATTCACAAACTTCTCTGGTCGCTTCTCTTCCTTTTTCTGTAAGGCCCAACATTGACAATTTACCACCCGATGCAGAAATCAGGTAATTTCCCATAAATATGGCTGATCAGGGTACACCAATAATTGCCACATATTTCGAGAGAGAACAGGCAACATGACACCCCTTGAAAAACCAAGAACAAAGCAAACAAACCAAAACTCTCCTCTAAAAGATAAAGCAACAATAAAGAGGTTACATGGGAATTTAGATCTCACAACCCCCTCAGAAGTGAATAACTTGATACTAAATAGGACCATACCATCAAGCCTAAAATTCTCCTTAACCTAAGCAAAAAAAATACACATACACAAAAATATATCAGGATTCCACATCAGGTAAGGTTTGCTTCCCAAGTGTTTCCTTCAGAGGTCAGAACGCATCATGTCATAATTTGATCTCAGCAGAGGTTACAGGCTGTTTTTCAAGTGGTTAACACTTCCCCCCTCATTCTCCTCCCACCCCAAACCTGTGATTTACAGTAGTATCAAACTTGAATTCTACATGATGCCAACGTGAGCACCATGTCCTGGTAAAAACAAGCAATAAACACTTCTGTTGTTGTGACATGCTGGCACTTACAGGCAATATGGCTATGACCACTTCTGGAGGGGTCTCCAGTGTCCCATCAGCTGCTGCATATACAATAGTAAACACATAGGTGCCAATCCACAGTACATCCAAAACTGAAAGAGAAGAAAACAAATACCTCAGCCAGAAACACTTCTGAATTACACTTCCCTGCATATTGATTTCAACTGTGCACAGCACATGAAAGTAATTGACAAACAAGGAATTATGAACTTCTAAGGTACCAAGATAACGAATTTCAATGATTTGTCTGCAGAACATCAGTCTTTTTGTGGGGGAAAAACTACTCCAGGAAATCCAAATACAAACTAAAAGAATGTATTTGATTTGCTTTCTGGTATCACAGGCGAGCCAACGTTTCCAAACACAGCTGATGCTTTAGCATATCCAGATGAAGTGTTTCTGCTTTTCTAACCTTACTGCTTTGACATTTCATTGAAGAGTCAAAATGATGAAACTCACACGAAATAGGAGAATGAGATTTACATCCAAAAATCTTCATGCTCAAGGGAGGCTGTTTGTGACAGTACTATCACATCACTGAGCAAAAACTGCGTATTTAAAACATTCTAGAAATAGACAAGGACTCTGGCCAACAACCCAGAAATAAAACATATTATTTTCTTTTTCCAAATGTTTAAAAAACACAGTGTTTACACAACCAGAGCACTATGCAGCTGCTATAACTAAATACAGTATAAGGAGGAATAAGGAAAAATATTTTCAAAGAGAAAACAAGTTACAAAGAAAAAGTTGTACCTTTAACAGGATTGTCAGAGTCATAAAAGGGAGGACATGGGATTACTTTCTTCTCTTGAAGGTTCTGCAAATAAAAATACTCTTAAACACAAAGGAAAAAAAATAACAAACAAAGCTACGTGCAAGTTTTACAGAAAGCCCAAGGAACTGGTTTAGAGCAACTCACTCTCTCTTTAACTCTCATCATGTGCCACTCTGAAATCAGCATTTTCCAGTGGCTGCTGCAAACCTTGAACTAAACCCAGCATTGGTCTGAGACACTTTAATATTACTGAAGTGCTTGTGCAGTTTCAGAGGGCTCACACCATGTGCCACCTGACTGAATTCCACAGCTTGTGATGCAAAGAATTAAAAAAAATATAAATACAGTGGACATATAGCCTTACTACCAACAGTACTTACTGGCAGATACTGCACCACGGTGCCATTTTGCCTCCCAACAGCCAGTTGTTTTCCCTTTGGGCTCCAACACACTAAATAAGAAAAGAGAATTTAATCAGCACTAAGGAACTGGAGAATTATAAGGCCCCACAAAAGCAGGATCAATAAATTAAAATTGTACATTTTTTTTTTTCCTCGATGAAAAAAACCCAGAACAAAACATGACTCTGAATTAAGCAAAGAGGGAGTCATCCAGTGAGAGAGAAAGCAAGACTGCACAGGTCAAAACCCAACAGATGATGACACTTTTCTGTACCCTTCCTTGCAAATGACAGCACAAACCACGGTGGGGCACACTGGCCTATTTCACAAGATGCAGCTCCCCCACCGATGGGAAAGAGCAGCTACAATCCAGCACATTTTCCAAGTCTCGGGAAGTTGAAATCCTTTGATTTTGTGAAGAAATTTTTAATTTTTTCTGAGTCCTCCCAAGTCCAACATCCTGTCTTTTTACACCTATCGCTCCGCTTCTCCTTGCCAGCATCTGACATCCTGCATCCCGTCCGAGGCTGTCACTCACCAGACGTGACCGCGACGGAGGAGGGCAGCGTGGCGTACACCTTCACGGCGTCGGTGACCTGCAGCACGGAGATGCTGCCATCAGACAGGCAGATGGCCACCATGGCAGGGCTGGCGGGGTTCCACTTCAGGTCATTGACCAGCGCCGCGCTTCCCGACTCCTTGGCCAGTTTGTGATAGGCAAATGCACGTTTCTGCTGCTTTGCCTTTTAGGAAAGATAAAAGACATGAGAGAGTCAAAGCTGAGCAGAAAAAGGAGTTCTCCCAAAGTCATAACCAGAAGTGGCTTTGACCTTCCCATAAATTAATGACTGATAAAAAGCAGAAGCAGATTTTGAGTTTACTGAACAAGTGCTTTACAAGGCATCTCCTGCAGAGACAGCAAATCCCATCCGAGCTGTATCTCTTCTCCTGTTGTATTCTGAAACAAACACCCCAAACCAAACTCACTTTGCACATGCTTTACCTGATTTAAGAACGTGCGGACATCAAAAAAGCCAATGAAGGAACCGATCTCACTGGACATCATACAGACGGACAGAGTGAGATTATCACAGCTCAGAGCCAGGTGCTGCACAGGAAACTTCATGGGAACTAAGGTACTCTGAACATTCTCCACTTAAAACACAAAAGAAAAGGAAGACAGAATGAAGGGGATAAACTTAAACAGCAAGAACTGTTCCTGTAAACCAATACCCTTTGCACGAGCTTATGCAAAAACACCAAGCCTGTTCACAGCAGCTGGCAAAGCCAACATGCAGCAAACCCCTTCATCTCTATCAACAGTCTCAAGAGCTGCCAAGTTCCTAAGATAAGGAAATTTCACTTTCCTTCCTCAGTAACCCAAAGGAAAAAAAGAAATTAACTGATATTTGGTTTTATTTATGTATGCACCTGGAGCGGTACCAGATACTAAAGACAACAGGAAAACAAAAACCATTTTGCACTTAGGTGTATTTTGCACTCAGGTGATGCAACAGCGATTGCTTCCTCTCTGGCAGGGCAGACATTTAGTCAGAGCAGGTATCTGCCCCAACCCTCACACGGGCTCACAGCTCAAAGCCTGTCCACCAAGACAACGTGTGGCTGCAAGGAAAGGGGACCTCCCCAGCGAGGAAAACTCAAGGGCACCGTATGGCACTGAACACAGGTGACCAAACCTGAAAGACACCTGAACTGGAGGTTGCACAGAGCATCCCAGTGACCTGTTCCCAACAGCTGTACTTCATTTCAGCTAAAGATACAGCACATTCAGCTCCTGCCCTCCCACAGGAGAAAACCTGGTCACTTGAAACGCATGGAAGAGCGTGAGAAGTTGTGCATCAGAAGCCAAGAGCTTCTCCAACCAAGCCATCAGACCAAGCGTGCCTTACCGATTTTATTGGGGTCTTCTCCCTGCTGGTTTTGCATGAGGAGATTTCGAGTGTGAAAGATCTGCAGGCTGGTTCCTCCAGCAGCAAAGACCAGCCCATATTTGTTAGATACTGCAAGGAGGCTGGAGCGCTCTTTGGGAAGATCATCCGGAGCGTCAAAGATGCGGACCTTCTTCAGTGCTCTGAACTGAAAATCCTGTTGTGAGAGAGGTGGGAAGCAGCTCTACATATGCTGGTGAAGAGGAACAGGTTGCTTCAGTTTTTCTAAGACAATGGGCTGAAAAGCTTCTCCAGGAGAGCTGCAAAATAGCTGCCAAAATAGCTGCCCCGGCAGAGTCCACACCCACGCTGTTACTGGCCATCCCATTTTATGTCTCACCTAAGAAAGGCTGAGACCACACCACATTTTTAACTTCTCTTCTACCCAGGGCCTACGTTCATAAAGCCTGTGGGAATTCAATCTTTCCAGGACATCCAGCCCTCTCAGAAATACACCAAAACTATCTAATGTATTAAAAAAAAAAAAAAAAAAGAAGG
>VWZY01013388.1:27933-40834 GCA_013399075.1 Chloroceryle aenea | reverse complement strand
ACCTGGGTTTCTTTTCTTGCTCCCTCCTGCCTCAAGTTCAAGGTGGTTCAGCCCCAGCACAGGGGGTGTATCACCTTAGCACTTAGCCCTGTGGGGACGAGGACGTGTCGAGAAAGGCTGTTGTCCAGCTCTAGCAGGTTTCCTGCTCTTTTCCAGGATCAGAAGGACAAGGTTTTTTCCACAGTGATGGCTTTGGGCAGTGACCCGAATGATGGCAAACCACATCCCAATGTCCCTCGTGTAACAGGCTCCCTTTATTTTCTTCCCTAAACAACAGCCCAGAAAAGCAGGTATGTTCCCAGAAGCTAACAGGCAATGGAGAGCAGACGTGGGGCTCTGATCTAAGGGCAATGCTGTCCTGTTGAGGAACACAGAGAAAAACTGTACCCATGTCATTCCCGCAGGAAGCCTGGTCTCCCTTTGAGAACTCACATCAGACAAGAACCTCAGGCAGTTGCTTTAAGAGCAGAGAGGATGAGAGAAAAAAAAACAACACAAAAACCCCCCACAACAATACCAAAAGACACACCACAAACCAAAGTGTTTCAGGAGAAGCATTACAAGTGTCTGCTCTTGCTAAACAAGTTATTCCTTAAAACAAGCACAGCCACCTGCTTGCTTTCAGGAAGTCAAAAAGAAAGGACAGCTTCAGGTGACCTCTGCCTTTCTAACACAAACCTAGTGGCACTCAGTCAGCTGCTACAGATAAAGATCAGA
This sequence comes from Chloroceryle aenea, assembly GCA_013399075.1. Classification (NCBI taxonomy): domain Eukaryota; kingdom Metazoa; phylum Chordata; class Aves; order Coraciiformes; family Cerylidae; genus Chloroceryle; species Chloroceryle aenea. The sequence continues at coordinate 40,117 of VWZY01013388.1, read as the reverse complement.
ACAAGACAGTACAGTCCTATCTCTGGGATCTCTTCAAGGGTTTATATTAACAGACTCAGAAACCAGCTCACAAAATCTGCAACCAGTCCTGTGGAATGAGCGTCAGAGGAGCTAAACTAAATACACTGACACAGAGTGGAGCTTCAGAAGATTTATTTGCAGTCTTTCACCTAAGACTGGTGCTGCTTTTGCTTTTTTTCTCTCCATTACAGTTTTGGTTTTCATGCAAACAGTAGTGAGAATGTTTTTGTTTTGTTTTATTTAACAGTGCAGCCTTTGGCAGGAATAATCAGCCTAGTAGAGTTAATCATCTGTATTTCCTTTAAAAAAATATTTATTAAATCATGATTTTAAAAAAGTTAAAAGCTGCCAAGAACATTTAGAAAAGAGGAGGGAAAGGGCAAAGAGCAAACATCTGGATTCCAGAAATTGTGTGAGGAGCAAGAATCACCCCAGTAACCAGTGTGGATAGCACAGTCCCAGCTACATCTGGATCCCAGCTCACACTCCACACTTAACAGCCATTCTTATTTTGCACATTTAAGGGCTTATCCATCAGGGAATTGTATCCAATAATCCCAGGGGACCAAGATGAAATACATACCAGTGGGTCTGCAAAAATCAGAGGGACAAAGCAACTGCATGAAGACAGAACGCTGTCTGCAACTGGTTTGGCTGGACTCACAGTGCAGTCACCCAGCTGCCTTCCACCTGAAGGTTTCATTTCCCCAAGGCCTTCCCAAGGGGCTGCAGAGGCACCACAGCAGGCTTCTGCACTTGACAGACAGGACAGACCACCACCCATTCAGAAATTATAGAAATCAGACTGGTTTGGATGGGAAGGGACCTTTCAGGGTCATCCAGTCCAACCTCCCTGCAGGGAGCAGGGCCATCTGCAACCAGAGCAGGGTGCTCAGAGCCCTGAGCAACCTCACATGGAATGGTGCCAGGGATGGGGCAGCGATCACGATTCTGGGCAGCCTGGGCCAGGGTCTCCCCACCCTCAGTATGCTCCTGATTGGATCAAAGTAGATATTTCTGAGGAAGGGAGCCCTTAATGTGGCTTTAACCACCCTCCCCCCAATCTGACTGCAGGGTGAACCCAGAGAGCAGACAGAAGCTGTCCCTGCAGTCAGCCATGCCCATCTCCAAGCTCAAAGGCCCTGCAGGCAGACCTGTCCATGCTTCCCACGTTCACCTAACATGTGACTAGGCCAGACATGGGAGCCCAACTTGTGTTTTGGTGAGGTCTGGAGGAGAAGAACCAGCCCAAAGTCAGGAAGCCCAGGACTGAGAAGGGAAGGCACTTGTTTCTTTGCACCCTTGAAGCTGCTGCCAGGGGCTTTGCCAGAGGAATGCTCAACATCTGGCAGCAAGGCCCTTAGGAACCTGTCATGACAAGCACAGCTCTGAATCCATAGACTGGGAGGAAAGTAGCTTCTCTTTTGAGAAATGCAGGGAGGGCAGAGGAAAGAGTAAGATCACAGGACAATATTTTTTTTTTGGTCTCACATGACAATTGGTGCTACAGCTTCTGTCTAACAAGTCAAGTTGGTTAAGGGATGCAGCAGAAAGACATGAGCTGGGGGTGTCCAGCTTCCCTTGCTGTTCCTCTAAGGCAGGTTAGTTGAAAACTAGGACTTTCCACAGTAAAGAGTGACAAAGCACAGGTAACCTCTGTTACAGACCAGCAAAGCAGACAGTGCCAGTGTTCCAGCCCATCCTCTTCAAGGGAGGCTGGCTATGTCTCTCTCTGGAGGTGGACCAGAAGGTCTTGGGTTGCTTTCGTTGGCTTTTCCTTCAAACATCATGACCCTGCAAAACACAATAGATACTACCAATGAAAAAAGCAGGTGCATCTTTACCAATCATCAGAAGTGGGGTTATTTTATCTGCTGAACAATAGCATCTGCCTCCTATGCAATGAGCATCTGATAACTAGCAGAGGAGAGAAAGCCATCAGAGGGCAGTGCTGCCAGCCTGGCAGGCAGCTTGGCTTTCCCAGCAGCTTCCAGGAGCAGTTTCTCAAAGTCTCTGCTGATTTTCCTCTCAAAGCCCAGAGGATTAGCACATTTTATTTAGACAGCCACTTCCAAAATCCCCTGGGCACACGCTGCATGTCAAGTCCTCCCGATGCATAAAAGCAAATACCCTCCCTGGCCCACCTTGTACATAACCACACAGCAGAACACTCCAAAAACCAACACCAAGCAAGCAACAGCAGTTACAGACAGGGAAGAGGGGAGAGACAAGGAGCAAGGCACTGGCTAGAGGAATCCCAAGCATTTTGCAACCACCGGCACCATCTTCCTCCCCGAGGACCGCAGCTACGCTGGGAATGCCAGCTGCCACGCCAGGTCAAAGGCCTGCACTGCTGTTTGGACAAGCTTTACATTTCTGCTCTTGCTCTAAAGAGTCCAGTAGACAATGGGGTGTCTGTTAGCAAAAGAAGTGACCTATCTGCAGGAGCTGCTGCAGTTGGGAGGAAAGAGAGAAGATATGGGAGAGGCTGCAGGCTCAGGCTGCTTCCATGGAGAAAGAAAGGAGGAATAGGGTGCCAGAAGTCTGTGCACGCTTGGGTTAGGAGCAGCTCAGCACACAGACACAGGGCACTCACTGGGGAGAGACTCATCACCAGCAAGCCTGTGCTGGCTTAGAGAGATCACACGAGACATGGCAGCAAGATCCTTCCTCCCAACCTGCCCTGAAAGCTGGCTGTGTTTCTAAAGCTGCCTTCAGAAAGGGGCAAGGGGGATGGAGAGGAGCAGCTCCTATTCATGGTGGTTACAGATACAAAAGCAAGGCCAGCCTCTGTGGCTATGAAAGGAAAAGCCAGGCTTCAATGGGGTGGAGATGGAGCCAAGCAAGTGTTCAGAAGCCATTTGTTACAGCAGGACTTCCAGAGCCCTGTAGAGAGGGCAGAGGAGGCCGTGGGAGGCTGGTGCTGGCAGCATGTACCACTGAAAACCTCTCCCAGCACAAGCCAGCTGTTTCAAGCATGTACCCTCTCTCCACCTACTGCCCATCTCTCCAAAGCCAGCAGGGACAGAGCATCCTGGGGGAAGCAGGAGCCAGCACCACTAGTGTTGGCAGGACCACCATTCACCACTCACCTCCTGCCACCAGTCACAGAGGAAGAGCCAGCAGGAGCCAGGGGGAAGAGATGGGAAGAAGCCCCAGAGCAGCGAGTGCCTGCACAGCCTCGGGAAAGGGGGAGAATTGCTCTGCACAGATCAGGTGGGAGGAAGCCTAGGCTGACACACAGCACTGCTGCTGTGAGCACTCACCACTGCTCAGCCCAGACATGGGCTTTCATTTCACACCCTCATTTCTCTCTGCAAACTCCCCCTTCACAAGGGTCCTCCCCTCCATGAACACCAACCATCCACAGCTTTCCCTCCACCGGGCAGGGCAGCTGCTGCTTCCCAGCTCCCCAACACGCCAGCACAGAACCTGCATCTCCCCCTCGAGGGTCACTCACAGTTTAAGCACAGCAGAACGTTTCCCAAGCATCACATTGACAAAGTCCTGGTATGAGATGGTCTCGCTAACCCCTCCAGTAACCTCAGAGATCATCTTCTTCAGTTCTAGGTGGGTCTTCGGAGCCCCCATCTTCTCCATCATCCTTTTGACAGACATCAAATCTGCAAGAGCAAGACAATCAGTGCTGTTGAGGGGTGACCACACCAAGCACAGACCAACTCTAGGGATACAGGCATGAGCTCCCACCTCAGACCACCTCACATCTACAGACTTCAAGGCTGACAGCATAAAGCTGTCACTGAAAGCCAAAAGAAGCCTTCCAGTAGAGCTTAATCCTGTACTGCCCAGTACAGAGCATCCTTTCTCATTTGTGCAGCTCAAGATAAAAACACCACACAGAGAAAAGGAACAACTCTCCAAGCACTCCAAAGACACATGGAGACACTGCTCTCCAGCTCAGAGCATGGTGCCAAGAATCACAAGGATGGGGAGGAGGGAAGCCACGCCGGGGTTAAAACTGGAGACAAACAGGCTGCAGGGAGCAGGTGCCCCTGCCCATCTCCACAGGCCATTTCCTTCCATCTCAGTCCACCCCTGTGGCCCCTTCCCTCCCGGAAACATCAGCACAGCCCTGAGCCAGGCCTCCTCCAGCTCCCCACAGGCTTTACTTCAGCTCAAGGACTTGTGGAGGAGGGGAGAGACGCAGCAGCCTCCTGGAAGGGCACAGCATGGGAGTGATTACACTGCAGTGTCAGCTCCAGGCCTGGAGAAGGATGGATCTTTACATAACTAGTGCTTTCTGGGCCCAAAGCAGAGCTGCTCAGCTGAGCCAGACTCACATCCAAATCCCCTGCTTCCCTCTGCTCCCCTCCCAGAAAAACACAGAGCTTCCCTGAACTAGAAGTGCTCATGGGTTTATATGGCTTCTGCCTCAAGCCAGGCAAAAACCAGGCTGGTCAAAACCCTGTGGCTTCCCAGCTCTGAAATTGCTGAGGGTTGAAAAGGCAGCCTTGGTAGAGAAAAAGGGAGAAGGAAATAAAAAGGCATTTAGAGCAGAAAGTAGTGAAGAGGCTAAGCAGATACTCAGGAGGAGGACAGAACTGAAAAGAGCTTCTACCTTGAAGCAGGTGAGGAGAGACTGAGAGGGCTGAAAGGCCAGGGCTAGACAGCCAAGAAAGCCCCTGACTGGGGATCAAGGTCCATGCAAGGTGGACACAAGAAAAGCCCACAGGTTTTCCTCTTCAGCACCAGTACAGAGGGAAGCAGCAGATACAGCAGCAGACACCACCTTAGCAGCCTGCTGCTCTTCCAGCCCAGCACCAGCATCCCCGAGTCACTCACCAATCTCGCCTTGGTTGTTCAGATCAAACTCCATGTACTTTTCTGGAAGAGACACAGAGGCAAGTTAGCAGGATGCTGAGCAGGGGGTACGCAGGGCTTGGGAGAGCTGCCTGCTTGAACCAATAAAATAAGATATGGGAATAAAATTGATACACTTCCCAATGCAAACAATTCAGAGAGGGAGACCATCTCAAGACCTGGTGGTTTCAGCATCTTTATCTCAACTCCAGGGCTCTACAGTTAAGTGCTCTTTAATTGTGGCTGCTTTTCATTTAAGCTGAAGGAAAACACTGGCACGAGAACAAGGTATCAGCTAGCCATGAATAGTGTTAAAAGGTTTCCAGCCAGAAAAACAAAGCTCTGGAACAGCCTCCCAGAAAGAGTAGCAAGGAAAACAAACCCCTGAGCACTCCCAAGATGAAGCTTGATTGGATTAGGAGGGTGATTAAATGACGTAGTTGCCTGCAATAGCAAGGGACAGATTCTACAGGCCTCCCAATACTGTGCTGTGCTCCCAGAGCAGCGCCTGCCAGGAGAGATGCTCGAGGACCACATGAAAGAGGGCAAAGCCAAGAACATGCCTAGGGGCAGTTGTGCTGGAGCAGGTTGTTTGCTCTTCCAGCCTGCTGTCAAACATTGCTGAATTGGGCAACTCCAGCATCCTCAGAGAAAGGCAGAGCCTGCTCGAGAAGGTCTGGCTAGCTCTGCAGGACAAACTTGTGTGGTGTAACAGACAGAGCACCAATCTGAGGAAGAAAAACCAGGATTTCAGTCCTGTGCTGCTTCTGACCTTCAGAGCAGAGCACCTGGGTGCTTCCTGCCCCCCTCCCTTGCTGGCTGTTCCCCATTTAGACTTTAAGCTCTTCAAGGAAGGATTTGTCTTACAGACAAAACAGCTCCTAGCACTGTGGGGGGCCCCCCATCATCTCAAGTTCTGCTAAATGAGATGAGCAAGATGCCTGCTGCCACCATCCAGCCACGCTGAGCTGGAGAAGTCTTCACTTGTCCCTGTAGTTATCCCTCGCTCCCTAGAACAACCTCAGAGGACTCAAATTTTAAGTGAGAGCTCCCAGGGTTCTCCTTTCCCCAAATGGAAAGGCACTTCTGCCTCTGCTCCAGGGACACCAGCAAACAGGCAAGCATGAAGAGAGAAGTGGCAGGCTAGTTTAAGGAGCCGAAGGAAGAGGAGATATTTCACACATCAGAACCTTCCTAGGACTTGTGTTTCTGACAAAGTCCTGGGATGATGGGCAGCTACAGACAAGAGACAGAGCAATGGCTTGGCACATCTTCACCTGGGTCTCAGCTGCTGGATTACTGCTCTCATGAGCTGACCAGGACAGACCTATGGCAATATCACATATAAACCAAAGCTGTTCATGCTTCAGGCAGGAATAAATGTCTCCCTTCAAGCATTAAGCAACTGATCCTAGATGAAATTGGGGCAGTCACATGTGCTTAGGGGCCAAAGCAATGCTTGATGTGGAAGTGGCTCTTCCCACACGCTGCTCCCCCCATAATAACCTTGTGCAAATGAACAGACACCTCCCTGGGCTGGGGTCAGGCACCCCAGCATGTGCTCAGGGATCTCAAACCCTGCTCTGCCATGTCCATGCACAGCACATGTTTTCTTCTCAGCTGACACATAGCCAAAAGCCCAGAGAACAGAGGCAGCTTTACATCATCGTACTCCACGCCTCAGCTCACACATTCATCTTTCCCTCCTCTGCCAGCTGCAGGGATTTGGTGGGGCAAAAACCACACGTGGTCCCTCCCCTCACAAACACATTTACACAAACACTGCACGGGGGGCTCCCCAGGCCCGGCTGGGGAGGGCAGTGGGAAGGACCAGAGAGGAGAAATGCTCCCCCCATCACTGCACAATGAGCTGATTGTTAGAGGAGGCGTTGGAGAGCGGGACAGGGCACGGAGGCAAACTCACGAGGCAGCAGGAGGAGATGCCAAAGGCTCTCGTTACAGGGAATTCTGTGCCTGTGACCTACAGTTGCAATGTTTGAAGAGCCCCAATTGTGAAGGGAAAAAATAATGTGGGGCTGCAGCCAAAAGCCAAAGCCATACAAAAGGCAACAGAAAAAGCACAGGAGGCTCCTCTGTGCCCAGCAGAGTAAGGGATCACAAAACCCCAGCCAGCTTCTTCCACACTGGATTGCAAAGCCAAAATTCAAAGGGGAAAAAAAACAGACAACGCCTGAAATGGAAGCCAGGTCAAGTTTTGCTTGGTTAGAGCCAGGCTGAGGACAAACCTTGAGGGCAGGGTGACACAGAAGGCATGTTTTCTCAACTGCCTTCAGCCACTGCTTCGAAGGACAACTGTCTTGCCAGATCTTGTCCTGTAACTGCTTTAGGGAGAAGCCCCACAGCTTTTGAGCTGTTTAGGCCCTAACCCAGCAAGTGGCCCAAACCTAAGGCCCAGATCTGCTGACCCACTAGAGTTAGGCTTTGGCCAGGACTAGAGACACATTACTGCTCCTGCCTCTGGTACCAAAGGGCTGGGGAAGGACCAGATCAGACTGAAGACACTTGGAGAGATTAAGTCCCCAACTCCTTCAGGAAGCAGCTGAGACCTCTGCTCTGTGGGAAGAAGTCCTCCTACTCACTGAAAGAAAAAAAAAGCTACTGCATTATCCATTAGACCATCTAGCTTGTCAAGGTATCTAGACAGAAACCATCCTCCTTTGCAGCTCTCCAAGGTTTTGCCCACACAGCAGGTTTTGCAGCCACCAGGCAGGACGTCTGCAGGGTGACATGTCCCTTCCCCACAAGTCAGGGAAGCACAAAAGCTCTTGTGGGAGAGCCACCTCTCTGGAGAGTTTCACCAAGTCCCACAAGCAAGGGGGAGGCATCCATCCCAGCTCAGTCACTTGTATTTGGCAGAGAATCTCAAGCTGGGGAGATCTAAGTGCTGCAGAAAAACATCTGTTCAGAGCAAATAGGTTGAAAGAACAGGAAAACCCTCCAGTTCTCACCTTTGAACACTGCCAGCTTCTCCTCCAGATCTTCTTCATCACTGAACTTTGGGTCACAAAGAAATTCCTAAGGCAGAAGGAACAAAAAAGAATATCCCCAAGGTTAAAGATAAAGGAAAGCACCCTACAGGGCACGTACCAATGCTTCATTACCCAGACCACCTACACAACTGCCAGGGAGCCACATCTGAGCCAGAGTGCCAGGAGACTTGAAAATGGGCTGAAACCCTCCACACCTTGTCATTAACATACCAGTGCAACAGGAATGCTGCTAGTGTCTCAGATCTCCCACCAGCAGCTTGAGGGAGGACTGGACCCCATGTGCCTTTGGGTTAACTGCATGAAACCCCCTCTTCTTGCTCACCCAAGGTTTCAGCTCCCCACATCTCTGCTTAAGCAGACATAGCACATGGATTGGGCACCTACTGCCATCAAGGGCTCTTAAACCTTGTAGAAAGCACTCTGAGCTCAGGTTTCAAACTCTGAGGGCTAGCAAACAGAACAGGCAAAGTTTGCAGAACACCATGCACCCAAGAGAGGACGGGTATTTCAGAGCAAGGAACAGGCTCTCTCAGACTATCCATTCTTCCCCTTATGCCCTGCTCAGGCTGGAGAGGAAATCCTGTGTCACTTCTAGTCACTTGTCTCCAGTCCTACCTTAAAAACCTTCAGGAACCCAGAGAGCACAGACCACAGCTTGCCCAGCCAGCTCCACCACTATACCCTGCCAGCAACATTCCCCCCACCCCCAGCTGTGAGCAGCAGGGTCTTGCTCCTGTCTCTACCCTCCCACACCGCCCAGCTCCAGAGAGCCCAGCACAGCTTAATGACTCGATCTGTGTTCAGCAACAACACCACATTCTTCAGCATAGAAATCATTAACATCTGCACAGCTTATGCATGGCCTGTCCAGGATAAAACCCCTCCAGGGGTTAGAGTGGATGGAGGGCTGTGGCTGCTGCTTGCTCAGGGCACGTGTTCCTCACCACTGCTCTCCATGCTCCCAAGGAAGGCAGGAGGTGGGTCACAAAGAGAACAGGATCTCTGGCACTGGTAGTACTGGGACAGCAAAACTTGCGCTTCATGAGACCACCTCCTGCCAAAGAAGCCCAATCTGCAGGCACTAGGGCATCAGGACTGCAGGAGCTCCACCCAGACATCAGTAACCTAAATGCCTTCCATCCTCCAAAGCATGTTCTCATTTCTTCCAGAAGGAAGCCAGCTGTCCCCAGGTGCAATGATCTGGGCCAGTCTGGCTGCTGGGCCAGCTCTGGAAGCACTGCAGCCCCAAGCAGATGCCTGGTTCCTGCTGCCACAGCCAGTCCTGAGCCTTGCATGCTCAAACACTGCTTGCCACCATAACCCTGTAGCACATGCTCCAGGCCCCTCCAGCCCACACAGCTGGAGTTGCTCCCTCCTTCCTTGCTGGGACAGGGGAGCCTGAATGAGCCAAGGGAGTCCAAATTCCTCAAACCTTCACTTCCAGTTAACCACTGCTTTGGCAAGTCTTATCTGCAGCTGAACTAAGGCTTTGTAGGAAGTCCACGAGGGCAGAAGCATCTGTCATCCCCTCCTCCCATCTCACAAACTCCAGATGGGCCACCAGAGACCATGCCCACTAAACCAGCATGACCCAGACTTCCCTTATCACCATGGACACCAACTCAGGTTGAGAGCTGTGGTGAAAAGCAATGTTCCCAGTTCCTTCTTTCGCTCTCCTGTGCCAACTCAAATTCATTTATCTCAGTGATTTCTACCCAGGGGTATCATTTGCCAGCCTAACACAAAGAGCTCAATTTAGCTTTGAGACCCGGGCTCAGCCAGCAGCAGAAGTCACTAGAGAGCAGAGTAGTGTTACCTACTGCCACTGAATAGCCTCTGGGACTTGCCAGACATCACTGAGAACTAAAACAGGGACAGAATCTCCTGGCCACCAGGTCACAGCCTCCTTCCAGCCCTGCAGAAGCAGCAGGCAGCTTGCACCTACCAGGAGGACAAGGGATGTGAGAGCAGAGTGCTGTATTTCTCTGGGAGCAAGAAGCACAGCAATGAAGACCAAATGGAACACGTGTGCCCAGCAGCACCCAACAGCCCCTGGCAGCACGGCAGGAGAGAAGGATGGGTGACACAGTGCACACCCCTACCACCCAGTCCCCTTGCATTTCAACTGGAGGGGAACTGGGCAGCCCACAAGCCTCACGGCTCTGTTCCAGACTGAAGGAAACAACAGGGGAGCACATTTCAAAGGCATTCCACCCTCCACATTGTATTCCAGCGGCTGTGACTGCGATAAGGCAATTGCTCACAATGGCACACAGGAATTCAGTCCCCAGGGCCAGTGACTCAGACTCAGCCCTGAGTGGCTGAAGTTCCTCCTAGAGCCCTTTGCTAAAGCTCCCATTTTAAGGGGCATGTTCTATTAATAAGAACTGCTTAATAAGCACCAGTCTCTTCCCCCGCTCCTGCCCTGAACAGCCTTTCTTGGGCAGAGAGACTTTTCTAAGCCAATAAATTCAGCCACGCAAATCTCAGCTACCTGCAAGTCAACCTGAGCAAAGCCAGATCCTTCCCTGCTCCTCAAAAAGGTATCTCAAAACAGCAGACCAAGCTCTCACTGGGCTGAAGTGCTCACTGCCAGGCATCCTGCCTGCTGGTGCTGGGAAGGGGCCAAGAGATGCTTGTGCCCACCCTGTACGGGAAAAGGAGGCACCTGCTCTTGGGCAGACTGAATTCCTTCCCCGCAGCCCAGCGCATTAGAGGGTAAAACTAGGTTGAAACTAATCTGTGCTGGATTAAACTTGCCACCTTGATGCACGAGGCTGAACAATGTGATTGCTGCTCCCCAGAAAGAGGGCAACAGCCAAGAGGGGACCCCAGAGGAGCGATCCAGGCTGGAAGAGAGAATTCAAAACTAGGACTCAGCTGTCCTTCAGCAGCACATGTGCACTCAGGACGCTGCCTGCCAAAGACCCTTATCCCAGAGAGAGCTCTGGGGTAGAAACCAGCCAGGAAAGAAGGGCTGGGACAGAGCTAAGCATTAGGATGAGACAATGAGATTAAGCCCGACAGGAATTTGGCCTGATAGGTTTCATTAGGAGCACTTTACTGTTTTACAGCCCTGGGACTCTCCAGGGCTAGGGAAACCCCCTCCTGGCTCCAGCCACAGTATCAGCCCAGCTTTACACACCAGCTCTGTACCCGAGGAAGGTGAGAGCCACTGGGCCTCCTGCCCACTCACAGCAAGCTCCACCACACCAGGCAGAGTGAGCAAAGCGCAGCAGCACAGAGTTTGCTGCCCAGGATCTGTGAGCTGCCACTACCTGTGCTATCTGCAGCTCAATTTCTAGATGCCCAAATCCCCTCTTGTAGCACCGAGCCAGCAAGGGCAGGAACAAGCAGCTTCTGCCTCCATCGGTGGGAAGTTGGGCATAGCTTGTTTCATTTTTGTCAACCAAGCCTCACCCAGAGAAAAAGTCTGCTAGCAGTGATGGCTGCTAAGGGGAGAGACAGGAGCCTGGCCCCTTCCCGGGAGGAAGAAAAGCCCCAGCCCTGGGGCACAGCAGTGTCCTACCAGCAGAGTCCCAGGAAACACAGCTTCCCAGACTCACATCCTGCAGCTCCTACCAGCTGAAGGATCCTGTATCCACTCTGTGCCCAGGTGATGCTGGAGAGCAGCTCCACAGCAGTAGAAACTGCAGCAAGATGTACAGTATGCTCCCTTCCACCCCAGCCGAAGGGTCACCACCACCTTGGCTATGGGGAACATGTCAGACCCACCTCCTTGGCACAGGGTGAGCTGCGTCTGCCTTCCAACAGCAGGTTCCAACACAGCCTTTTAGCCAGGTGCTCTTATTCTACAACTTAGGCCACAGCACCTACTGGCTTTTAATGACATAATTCTGTTTCCAGTGACCTACGTAAACTTCACCTCTGCTGTCTCACCCCTGTCCAGAGGAATATACTGGCACTTTTCATGGCCCATCCAAAGTGGGCAAGCCCACCATCCCACCATCTCTTCCAGGCTCTGATCTTGTGCAGCTCTTTGGTTTCTCCACCTGTAACACCAAGTGAGCACCAAATCCACCTAGAAATGACCCTGGAAATACCATCGTTAATTGTTTCAAGGTTAAAACCTTCTTTTCGCCCTTGGAACTGCTCTTGGCCGGGAGGTGTGCCAACGGAGCTACCCCCACAGTTCATGCCAAGCAAGGGACCGGGCAAACCCACAGCTCTGAGGACCTTGCCTGACCCCAGCATGAAGGGCAAAAAGCCCAGTGTACTTTGCACTAATACAGGAGCTGCTATTCCCCCTGCCCGAGGCTTGTGGGACATCCGACCATCCTGGGCTCATTCATCCCCTGCAACTGCAAATT
>VWZY01013388.1:13586-27566 GCA_013399075.1 Chloroceryle aenea | reverse complement strand
GCGGGAGCACGTTCCTAAAGGGACTCTCGCGGCAGCCAACCACCGAGCATCCACCGGCACACGGGGGGCCTCTCGGACCGGCCCGGGCTGCAAAGTGCTGGAGGGGGAGAAGACCATGGGCGGAGGGNAAAAAAACAAACCCAAACCAAAAATCTCTCATAAAGTGTTTTTTAGTGGGAATTGTCAGACAGGTGCCCCACCCCACCACAGAGCCAGCCGCTTGTCACCCCCAGGAGCAGCCCCCCCTGCTCTCTGAGAACACAGCAAGCGCAGCTCCAGCGTGTGCCCCTCCTGCTGCCATGCACTCGGGCGGATGGGCAGCTAGGTATTATATTAAGAATTTTTAATGGATACAGCTCTAGGCAGGTGTCAGTAGCTGAAAAATTAAAAAAAAAAAAAAAGCTCCAAGGGAGAGTGGGAGGGAGGATGAACCACATCTTCAGCAGCAGGCACAAAGCAGACGCTTGACATTTCTGTAACAGCAGCAAATTTGTGTGTTGATTGGAGATGTGTAATTGCTTTCCCAGGGAGACAGTAAGTGGCTGTGGCCCCCTGCCTCTCAGCCAAGCCAAATCACGCTGTGCTCTCCCTGCTACCTGCTTTTGCTTCTGCAGAGCTGTCTTTGGGCAGCAGGAGGGGACTCCCTGGCATTACATCCCTGCAGCACCCCGCTCCTTGGGCTGCGGAATTAGGAGGGATAGGGGTTTGTTCATGGTAGGACGATCCTGTGTCCCTTGCAAACCACTGGACCCATGGGAGACGACTCTGGAGGGATCCGATGTCTATGGCAGCAGTTTTACATATAGCATTACAAAAGACTTTAAAACCTGATTCCCAGCCCTGTGAGCAGAAGAACACAGGTAGAACCAGTTAAACAGTAAAGTGGGCTCCAACCTGGAGAGCCGTTTCTGTTCTTAGGAGAGTGACCTCAACTGCTACCTGGAGTCATGGCAGAGCCTGAGCAGGGTGGGCTGGAGGAGGACCTGGCTCTGCTGCCTGCGTGGCTGTCATGGGAGCGTAGGGTGAACACACATGCCTTTCCTTTAAAGGCAATACAGCCACTGACCTCTGCCACCCAGTGGGAGTGACACTGGCAGGAGCTGGCCGTGTCCAGCTGCTCCCCATCCAGCCCGCACGGGCTGCCCACCCTGGTGACACCAGCCAGCTCCTCTCCAGTGGGGAGGGCATGCAGGTGCTGATGCAAGGCTGTGGGCGATGCAGCTGCAAGTGTCAACTACCCCACTCCCTGCCTGGTTCATTGCTTTGCCTCCCAGTTCCTGTGACTGCTGGTAGCCCTGGTGACATCCAGTGAGTCAAGTGGAGCTGGGACAGGTCATGAAGATCAGAGCTGTGGGCAGCAGCCACTTTGCACTACCCAAGAGCAGAAGAACAGCGGGAGCAGAGCTGCTGTTGTCCTGCAGCCGATAGAGGATGCCCCATCTGCCTGCCAGGAACTGGTTAAGAGTTCAGCTTTGCTTCTGCTTGGCCCCAGTTTAGCCCTCTGTGCTGCAAGCTCCCTTCCCCTGGGAATCAGGCAAGCTGTGTGCTCTCCTCAGAGCTCCTCTCTCAGCCTGGCTTCACCAAGACTCATCTCTGCACCTCTGTGACCACAGCACATGAGCACTGTGCTGCAGGGTGCTGTGTAGCCGGACCTGCTTCCAGGATGCGTGTGATGGCCTCTCATCTCCTCCTGAGGGATCACCGGGTGTTGGAGCTTTGGTACATTACACACTTGATAAGCTGTCCCCTCCCGGAGCGCTGTGCTGCAGCGGGGAAGGAGGGCCGTGTCCAGCACAGAGGAAATCTGTGACAGTTCTTCAGCGGCTCCATGTGTTGACTCCATCTCCTGCATGTAAATGTTGGTGATCCCTGGTAGCTGGATGTCCCCCACTCTGGGAACGGAGCTGGTGGCTGAAGTCATGCCACAGAGTGCTTGGGATGCTGAGCCTGAGCCAGTGCAGATAAGGAGCTGGGGTGTGATATCATGTGGAGGGCAGTGTGAACAGCAGCAGTAGGGAGAGATGCTGGTGAACATGGGGTGTCCTTCGCTCCGCCGTTTCCTATGCAGGGGGGTCCTATGGAGGTGATGGGGCAGCGGCCAGGGACCTGTCACTGCTTCTTCGAGCAGCCCTCAGGAAGGCTCCGTAAAATGTCCTCCAGGTTCTGCTTGTCGGCCCGGATCTCAGCCAAGTCGCTCTCGAACGCCTGGATCTTCTCCTGCTGTCGTGCCGCCTCCTTCTGCAGCAGGCTGAGCTGGCCGGCCAGGGCTCCCGGTGCAGCCAGGCGCAGCCACAGCCGCTCCAGCTCCAGCCGCCCGGCGCTCAGCACCGCCTCTGCCTGCACCGACTGCTCCAGGTTGCCTGGAGGGGAGAGGACATGGATAAGAGGCAGAGAGCTGAGCAGCAGAGGTTTTGGATGCGCTCCAGGGGCTCAGACCCTCGGAACCGGGCAAACTATAGGGAGTGGGTGCAGCGGGGCATGGAGGCATTGCAGCTTCCCGGTGATCACAAATAAGCAAATAGGACTGTGGCTCCAGGCAGGCCCTGGACACATCCCTCTTACAGGTGGGTGATGATTTCCACCCCTTTGCAAGACAACTCGGATGCAAGAGGCCTGGAGTGCTCAGAAATGCACTCAGATGATCAAAGCAGGAGGAGCTGGAGTATATCCAAGCAGCAACAAGGAGCAAACCCAGCCCAGCACATCCCTTGACCCCAAAGGGACTGGGCCCTTGACCCAGCTCTGCTCCTCCTCGAGATGCCAAGGGAGATGTGTCCCCACACCAGACAGAAGCACAAACATTCAGCAATCCCCAATTCATTCTGCACAAGGGCTTTCCTTGAGGCATGAGCCCTCAAGAAGCTTTGCTGAGACCCTGAGCAATCTCAGTCAAAAGGCACCCAGCTCAGCCTGGAGCAGTAGACCCAGCACTGGCAAGCAGGAGCTCCCTGGATCCCAACAGCCTGGCCCTTCCCCTGAAGCCTGCACCCCACTCCTGCCCAGGTCTCACCTAGGCTGCTCAGCAGGTCATTCAGGGTCTCGATGTCCGAGATGAGGGAACCCCGAGCTTCCTGGAGGCTTTTTGTCATCTCACTCACCTCTGTCCCCACCTTCCAACACAGACAGACACACACCCAGATAAGGGACACCATTGACACTTAGCTGGATGGAAGAGGGAAGGGGATCCCAGGAACATCCCCGAGGCATTCCCCATACAGTGGAGCCCAAAGTCTGGGTTGCTCCCTATGCTTTGGGCTGCAGACAAAGCCTCTTCCAGGCTCTGAAGGACACAGCCTGCCCGAGGGGCCCTGACTCACCTGGTGTGCTTCCTCCAGGTCCCCCCTGATCTTCTCAGCTACACGCTCCTGCAGGAAGAGCTCCCTCTGGGTGTCATTGGCACGTGTGGCAAGCTGGCTGGCACGCTTGCGGGCCTGCTTGCTCCCCTGCAGCACAGCCTGTGCCTTCTGCGATGAGATGGAGGTGGGGACAGTCAGCTGGGGACACAGGGGGACTGTGGCTGGCTCCTAGGATGGAGCCCTTGTTGGGTGCATCCCCCTGGTCATCCCCCACATCCCTCCGCTCGGACCTTGATGCTCTCCTCAGAGACTTGCTCAGCTTCCTTGGCTGTCCTCTGGGCTGTGGTGGAGATGGACAAGGAGTTTCCCAGCATCTTCTCTGCCTGTTTAATCTTCCTCTGGGCCTCCACCATCACCCTGTTCTGCACAAGTGCCATCCGCCTGCTCAGGGCAGCCTGGCCCTTCCGATGCCCCAGCACCTTCCTCATGCCTGCAGGGACAATGCAGTCACCACCAAACTGTCCCTTTCTCCCCATGGCACCCAGAGCCAGTGTTGTGAGAGCTGAGGCCAGAGATGCTCTGGCCAGTGCCTTTTACCTTCCAAGCTGGCCATGAGGGACTCTGCACCTGAGAGCACAGCTTTTCCATGCAAGATGGCTGAGGTGGCCATGCCATGGGCAGAGCTGGCCTGGTCCCGCAGCTGCAGAGAGGAGAGGAGAGGAGGAATGGGGCTGGGGAGGGAGTGAAGAGCTGGAGCCAGCTGGGAAAGGTGGGTCCCAGCCCACTCCTGCTTGGCAGGTGAGCTCCTTGGAATATCTGGGAGGTGGTAGGGAGATGTCTCCCAAAAGATGTCTCCTGACTTTCTGGCTGCAGGTATGGTCCCTGTGACTCACTCTCCCCCCTGTGCCTGGGGTGGGAGGCAGGAGAGGGATGCACCCAGCATGCCAACAGCTCCAGCTGGAACAGTGCATCCCCATCACTTATTCTGCAGTGACTCCCCATCCAAGGGAGCAGCAGTTACCTGCTCGAAGTCACGAGTCCGCTGCAGCTCCAGGCGCAATCCAGCTGCCAGAGCACGGGATGCCTGGACAGCCTGCTGAGCTGATGGCTCCTGTGCCTCCAGTGCCTGCTCCAGTGCTGCCAGGTCCTGTGCCAGGGCTCCAGCCTGTGCTGGCAGCGCCTGCTGCGGGATCAGGGGTGCCAAAAGTTCCATGACAGCATCTCCCAGCCCAGGAGGCAAAGCTGCCTAATGGGTAAAGCTGGGGGTAGGGATGCAAGCAGGAACCTTGGCTTGGATGCTGCTCACCTGCTCCTCTGCAGTCACATGCAGGAGTTTCTTGGCCATGTCTGCATTTGTCTGCTGCACGGCTGCGAAAGCTCTCCCAGCCTCGGCTGCCACCTCTGCCATGCCAGTGCCCAGCTCCTCCCATGCCTGCTGGATTTCCTCATACCTAAGTAGACAGAACACCATGGTCACCTGGGGCCATCCGGTCCCCTGAAGGATGGAGATGACAGCTTGGGACCTGGCCCTGGATGGATGGATGGATAAACCCTGACACACCCTCAGCACAGCTCTGGCTCTCCTCTTTGCAACACTGCGGTGCAATGAGTTTGATGGGACTCAGCACGTAGCTGTTGGGCAGATGCCAAATCACCATGACCGAGTCCTGTAACAGGGACCATACCAGAGTCTGTGGTGCCCTCCTGTCCCTCTCCTTGTTGCCAGCCCCCCTTGTTGTCAGCCCCTCACCTGGCTTCCAGCTCCTGTTGCACATCCCACGTTGTGTTCCACTCCAGCAGGCTCTGCAGGAGCTGGAAGCTGGCGTTGGAGGCATGAAGAGCTTTCCCAACCACCACCTCCACACGCGCCATGGTGTCCTGATGGCTGCAGGAACAAGGACATCCAGAGAGATGATATTAGGATTGGTCTCTTGGGAAAGGAGTGGCTATCCCACACCTCCAGCCTTGCAGGCAGCCTCCTCCAGTGCATGCCAGGGACAGAAGCCCAGGGCTCCTACATCTCCAACCATCACTGCCATCAGTTAGCAAAGAGCCAGGAAGGGTGGAGGCTCCCAGCTCAGTGTCTGAACTGGCTGATACAGCTCGAGGTGCAGGACTTGCAGACTTACCTCTTGGCCAGTTCTCGTGCCTCCATCGCCCGATGGCTCCAGTTCGTGGGGTGCTGAGGGATTTCCTGGGGAATCTCCTTGAAATGCAAACAGCAGCAGTGAGACCCCAGTGGGGAGCAGGGACCCCTAGACCCCACCAGCCCTGCACCAGCAAGAACCTCCCGAAGGGCTGGAGGAGGTTTGCAACACGAGTGAGCAAGGGAAATAACTCCTCTTGACTCAGCTGCAAGGTGGGCTATACCCACATGGATCCCAGGATTTCCTGCTGACCTTCTGTGCTGGCCACATCCCAATGCCCCCCCAGGATGGCCACCAACCCCCCCAGGAGCCCAGGGCCAGTGGGAGCCCGCACCGTGGTAGCCAGAGTGTCTGCAGCGTGCAGGATCTCCCGTTGTGCCGACAGCAGCACGGTCCCAATCTCTGACAGCAGGATGCAGGTCTTGGGGGGTCCAGGGCCAGAGCAGCCGGTGACCTGGCTGGCATTGCTGAGACGGGCCTGCGCAGTGCCCAGTGCCCCTGCCAGCTGCCCCACTTGTGCCAAGAGGGCAGTCCGGGCACCTGCGGGCAACACAAGTAGCTGCTTGTTGTCTATGGAGGTGCTTGGGACTCCCCACTTGGCTGTGGGGCTGCCCCATGGCCAAGCACCCTCCCTTCTGCCTGCCAGGGAAAGGAGAAGACCATCCCTCACAGGTGCTCAGGAGGAACCCAGGGATGCAGCACCCAAAGGGCACCCCATGTGCCAATGCTCAGTGCCCAGTAATAACCCATCACTGGCTGCTCCAGAACCTCATGGGTGCAGAGAACCCTTCAGTGCCCTGTCCTATGCAGCAAGGCATGACCCTTGCCACCATCGTCCTCCCCTTGGTCACCCCATCAGCCAAGCTGAGCCCAGCAGTGACCTGCATGTCACACCCTGCACCCACCTAGCATGTCACAGCTCCCTGTGGAGCAGGGTGTCCCCAGAGGGGTGACATGAGCCTCCCTCATGATGCTGGGAAAGGGTGTCCCCTGTACCTTGCAGGAGGTGAGGGCTGGGCAGCCCATCTCCCCGAGGTGCATCTCCCAGTGGGAAGGACTGGCCCAGGTGGGCATCGCAACCTGTTTTTTGTAGCCATTCCTCCATCTCCTGCAGCCTGGACTTCAGCTGATCAGCCTGTGGGCAAGACAGGGGGGGACACAGGGGGACAGTGAGGCAGCACAGGGACTGAGGTGCTGCACCCACCTTGGCAGGGCACAGGCTTTACCTCGTCCTTCACCAGCCCGTAGCAGGCAGGACACTGCTGGCAGCGGGAGCTCAGCGGGTCGAGGAAGAAGTTGGCCTGGCACTGGTCACACTTGTAGCCCACAAAGCCAGGGTAGCAGAGGCAGGTGCTGTTCTCGTGGCACTGCAGGGTGACGGAACCCAGCGGGGAGCAGTTGCAAGCTGCAACGATGGCAGAAAAGTGTCATGCCACAGCTGCCAGCCCCAGTTTTGGGTCTGAGGTGCAGTCCCCATCCCCGTTACCTCGGCAGCCCCTGGCAGAGAAGCCAAAGAAGCCATGCTGGCATTGGTTGCATTGCTTCCCCGTGACACCTGGCTGGCAGGAGCACTGCCCTGTTACCACATGGCACTCGCTCTCCTGTGACCCCATCGGGTGGCACTCACAGCTGACACCAAAAGAGGGAGGGTGATGAATGAGCAATGGATGGATACAAGAAGCAGAGAGCAGAACCAGGGACACAAAGCCACAGCTGTCCCCTTGCAGCCCCACGTCGTGCACCACATACCTCTGGCACCCCACCGTGGGCTGCAGGCTGTAGTAGCCAGGCTGGCAGAGCTCGCAGGCTCTGCCTGTCACATGTGGGAGGCAGTGGCACTGGCCTGTGATGGGGTCACAGTCCTCCAGCCCTGGGGCTGAGCCGTTGGGGTTGCAATCACAAGCTATGGGAGAAAAAAACCATCGTTCACATCCTGGCATGGAGCTGGCAGATGGGACAGCAGGAATGGGGCACCAGGGCTGAGCCCCCCCATCATGGAGGGCTATGTCTGCCCCATCAAACAGGGCTCTGAGAGGCTGAGCCCCTGAAGACCAGAGTGGCTCCAGGGAAGGACAACAGCACAGAGAGTGGGGACAAAGGCCATTCCTGAACATTTGGAACCAACATGGATCATCAGCCCTTAAAGCCACTGGGCATCCCCTTTCCACCCTCTGTCCCCACTGCCAGTAGGGTTTTGGCTGCAGTTGGACCCAGGGGACCAGGGCCAGCCCGCAGGGCCATACGTACGGGCACACTTCCCAGCAGGGTCAGGAGCCAGTGCATCCCCGTAGAAGCCGGGCAGACACCTCTCGCAGTGCTCGCCTGTGGTGTTGTACAGGCAGCGCAGACACCGACCAGACACAGGGTCACAGTTCCCCACGGCATTGAGATCCACGTTCCCATGACACTGGCAGGGGACACAGGGATGCACGGGGCCCCTCTGCCCCAGGGGGTCCCCGAAAAACCCATCATCACAGAGCTCGCAGCGTTTCCCTGGAGAAGGCAAAAAGGTGGGGAGGGTCCAGCTCTATTGGTGCTGCCCACAGCCCCCTCACCCACCCACCACCAGCCTCACCTCTCTGGCCTGGGGGGCAGTGGGTGCAGACCACCTCCCCACTGCTGGGCATCTCAGTGCAGGGTGAGTGGCCGGGGCAGGGGCACAGTTTGCAGTCATCGAAGCGCCCTACGAAGGGGTTGCCGTAAAACCCGGGGCTGCAGCGCTCGCAGGAAGGACCTTCTGTATTGTGCAAGCACTGGCACTGCCCTGGGAGGAAGAAAACAGAGCTGAGGGTCTGCAAAACCGCAGCCCTGAGTAACAGCGGGGACCAGAGGAGGAGTGGAGAGCCCAGAGCTGCGCGTGGCACATCATGGGTCCTGCAAGGGATGCGCAGCTCCAGCTAAGGGATCACGCTGGCATTTCACATCCCCAACCAGGACTCAGACCATTTTCCCCTCTCTGCCCCGTCATTGCTCAAGGGAGAAGGTTTTGGAGAGGATGCTGGGGCTACAGCGCCAGCCCCGCGCTCTCCCGCGGCGCGGAGACGGGACGGTGCTGACGCGCGCAGGCGGCAGCGGCACCGTGCACAGTCTGTCGGCGCCTGTGATAATCGACAACACATTTCTCAGCGACGAGACGCGTCGTTTCCAGCCTGTCATGGAAAACACAAGCAGCCGGCTGGCACCCAGCGGGGAGCGAGCTTCTCCTCGCAAGCCGAGCCAGTGGCTCACAGCCTTCCAAAATCAGCTAGGAGGAGGAGGAAGAGGAGAAAAANNAAGAGGAAAAAAAGGAAGGATGCTCAACGAGCGCCCCCCATCTCCAGGCAGATGATCTGCTTGACTGGAGAGAGAGAAGGAGCCAGGCGGAGGATTTTCCCCCCATGCTTTGGGGGTCGGGTCATACCAGGCCAGTTGTGCAGGCGGGAACAGGCGTTTTCCCATTTTCCTTACATCCAGGCGGAGCCAGACAATGGAAAAGAAAGTAAAAGCGGGTGGCAGGAAGGAGTGGAAAAATAAATGAAAAGAAGCATGTGGGCTGGCTCGGGCTGGCAGCGCCCAAGCTGGGACATCAAAAGCCTGGCCCCATCCCTGGGGATTGTGCTGTTGGCAGTGCCAGCCCCGGCTCTGTGAGACAAGGGGTGAGTTTGCGGAGCTCCTGCCGTGTTTCCACTGGCAAGGCAGTGGCACTTGCTGAGCACAGCCCTCTTCTAGTCCTTTCCATCCTGGCCATAAGCTATTGTAGCTCCTCACTGAGAGGAGACGGACAGCAAGGAGCCTCAGGGGCTCCATCCATGTACCAAATGCATCATCTTATTTCCAAGCTCTTTTCAGAGCTGCTGCTTTCTGCAGGAGCGGTCAGGGAGCAGGCAGCATCTCATGAGCCTCCCAGGGCTTTGATCTGCCTTTCCCCAGGGCTGACAGCAGTGAGGCTGGATTCACGCAGCCACAACAAGTTCCAGGGCAGAGGTTTGCAATCCTGCCCCCGTCCTCTGACCAAAACCATCCAGATACTTTGCCTAGCAGGAGTGGGGAGAGCCAACACCCCATGAACCATCCAGACAAAGCCACACTGCCCTGAAGACTTTGCTTTTGATTTTTCATTCCTTCAAACCAGAGTCCCTGCTGCCATCACTCGCCTCTGAGCCAGATCTTGAGGCAGAGCAGTTGTGCCCAGTCCTGCTCCATTCCTCAGGCAGCGATGCTGCCTGTGAGACCTGTCCTGGCACCATCCTCCACCTCTCTCCTGCCCTGCTCCCTGCCTCTCCCCTGCCCTGCTCCCTGCCTCTCCCCTCCTCTGAGAACCAGCACCCTTCCTTTCTCCTCCTTTAGGGTCATAAAGTACCAGGAAAGCTGCCCCTCTTGTTATAAATGCCCACAGTTACTGAACTTCATTAGTTACCTCTGTCTTTGCAGTTATGACCCCAGTCCCTACACCCAGCCAAGCAATTCAACCTGCAAGTTTTGGGTACCACAACCTCACCGATGGTTTCCAGCATCCCTCAGAAGCAAGCAAAGACACAGATCTGTCACCCATACACGTAGTGGCAGGGCAAGCAGAGGGGCCAGGGGGTGTGCACCTGTGACAGGGTGACAGTCCCCGTGCTGGTTGCAGGTGCAGGGCACGCAGCTGACGAAGGGGCCACCGAAGGGGATCTCCCTCTTGAAGCCGGGTGCGCAGGACTGGCAGAACTGCCCGGCGTAGCCCAGGGGACACGTGCACTCCTCCACCCAGCCTGCCTGTGGCCCTGGCCCGGGGCGAGCAGACGTGAGCTGGACCTCGCTCAGGGACAGCCTGCCTGTGGGAGGAGAGGGCAGAGTGACGATGGGATGGCACATCCCCTGGCCCCGCTCTCTCCTCATCCTGCCTGGAAGTGCTCCAAACAGGTGTAGGAGACCCCAAAATACCTCCTGCAGAGCCCGGGGGTGTTTGCAGAGAGGAGCCAGTCCCTGTCCCAGCAATACCATGCCTTTCATCCCTGATGCTGCCTCAATGTCCCCAGCCCCATCCCAGCTTAGTCCCCATGGGGACGTTGTATGGAGCCACTCACCTTGCACAGGGCTGTGGCTCACACGGAGGCGGAGGGTGGTCAGGTTAGAAAGCAAGCGCTGGAAGCTGAAGGCTGAGAGCAGAGGATCCACACCCTCTTGTGCCTCGTGCAGCCTGTTGGAGAAGGAGCATGGGAGGAGGGTCGGGGCCATCCTGACAGCCACATGCCACAGGACAGCCTGGCTCCCCAAAGGGACCCGGGCACAGTGGTGGGGGCACAGTTAAATCTCTGAGGGGGGCAGGGAGCTGGGCTGAACCCCACCACCCGGGCAAGATCAGACTCACTGTATCCCAAACCCAGCCAAGGATCCTCAGATGCAGTGACAGGTACCTGAAGGTGACAGCCTGCTTTCCATGCTGGGGCTGGCTATCACTGCTGGATATGGTGATCTCCATTCCCTCACCCTCCAGCACCAGCTGGACCTGGAGCAGGGGCACCCTGATCTCTGTCTCCATCCTGTTCCCCTCCATTCCCAGGAGCAGGGACAGGAGCTGCCCATAACTGAGACGCTGGTTCTGCAGGAACTTCTCTGCGAGGGGAGAGGAGCAAAGTCTGTAGGACATGAAGGTGCCAACTCTGCTGGTATAGTCCTGTTCCCACCAGCATCACGTTGACCCACAGTGACCCTCCTAGAGCAGGCCCAGCTCCAACCTGCCCTCCCAGGGTCCTGTTCCACCGCTATGGTCCCCACCACCTTGGGTTATTGAAACACACTCAGCCCTGCATGAAGCCCAGCACCTCAGGTACCAGTATATCAGTGGGATGTCCCACAACAGCACCAGGAGGTCCCCACAGCAGAACAGGACCCCAGAGACCCAGCACATGCAATACCTGGTGCAATAAAATCCACTGGCTCCTCTCCATCCCACTCGGTGACGATCTCCCCATCAGCCCAGTGCAGGGGCAGGTCTCCAGTGCCTGGAGCTGTAGCAGCCCAGCCCTCCAGCCCTGAGTGATGGATCACACACAGTGATGGTGCACGGGGGAAGGGAGCAGTGTGGCCCCACCAGCCCAGCACCAATGGGGTGCTGCTTTCGGGGGCTCTGTCCCTCCTGCTAAGACTCTCCAGGGTCTTGTAAAGGGCCAGTGCTTAGTAACACCCTGTTCTACTCAGGCTCTGTGCTCTCATGCACCAAAGAGCAGCCCTGTCCATCCCCTCCAGCTGTTTATTTTCTTAGATTTGGAGGAAATTATTATCTTTAAACTTTTGCCCTCGTGCCTATGCTGTGGTTCCAACATTACTGTGGCTGGAGAGCGCAGGAAGCCCGGGGAGAGACGGGGCGTAATTGCATTAAGTTGGTTTCTTTCAGAAATCAGTTAAACTCTCCCCAACTCCCCAGGGTTAGTTATTTCTTCCAGCCTGGGGCACCCACAGGACGAACACTTGGAAATCTCTCCCTGGCTCTCAAGTAGGCTGCGCTCCATTATCAAATCATCCCCAGTTTGGACCCTTTCACCCAGCACAAGAAAATTCCATCTGATCCAGCTCATCTGCAGACTGGGGAGCTCTTTGGGGAGCTGGGCTTTAGGAGGGCAAGTGGCTGTGCCCAGCTGTGCTGAGCACTCTTGCAACTCACCCCAGGGCTCTGCCAAACCTGTCCTTAAAGCAGCAGCCCCAAATTGGCTGGGTGAAGGGTGGAAAAAAATCCTCAGTTTAAAGCCTGGCTCTGCTTCAAGGCCACGGAAGACATTCCAGCAGCACAGCAATTGGCAGCCTGGTTTAAAGGCAGTCAGGATGAACCCATGCCTGGTGTGTTCACATCCATCTGCTCGCTGGCGCGCACGCCGCGTCACGGCACAGGCAGGGCAGAGAGCAGGGCGCTGGGTGCCCGCTCCCTGCCAGGGTGCAGGGAGGGTGGTCCCTGGTGAGCGGGGGCTGTGGTGAGGGCTGCACACGTCGGGCTGTGCGGCAGATGGCAGGGTTTCCCCAAACATCCCGCACACATCCAGCCCTGCCATGCACAGCCCTGGCTGCAGCTGGCCAAGAGCATCCCATCCCATTTCCCTGGATCCCAGCTGCCCTGTCCCACCCCAGCCAAGGATGGAGAGAGGAGGGAATAAAGGGGAAAGTTCCCACCTCAATACTTTTTGGTTTTATCTTTCTGGGCTGATCTGTCCCTCCTGCTAAGTCCCTGGTGTGGTGGGATGGCTGTGCCCAGCCCCACAGCCCTCCCTGAGCCACACACAGACCCGGGTGCAAGTTAGGGTGGAAGGATGTTGTGAGGATCCAGAACCTGCCCCCATGTAGCTGGGGGCAAAAGCAGAGGTTTAACAGCAAAACAAGGGCAAACCCTCCAATTTTCACCACCAGTCAGCCCCAAAGGTTGATGCTTAGCCCAAGCCTTCCCAAAATGTCAGAGTGTTTCAGCTGGAGCTGGCACAGCTGTGCCTTCCATTTCACCCAGGACTGAGGGGTCAATACCTTGGCTGAAGTCGGAGAGGATGTGGGTCACCTCATAACCATCTGCCTCGGTGCAGGCAGTGGAGTGGCCGTAGCAGAAGCAGCTGGTGCAGCCAGAGGGGTTGTGGGGCTGCAGGTTAAACCAGCCTGGCTGACACCTAGGCACGGGGATGAAATAGGAACAAGTGGCACAGGGCAGGCAGAGACACAGGGACCACAGCAACATCTCAGTGGTGATGCTGGTGGCAGCTCTGAGTGAGCCCAGTCCCAGTGGTCCAGAAAGATGCAGCCCCAGGGCCTTGCCAGCCAGCCAGAGCCTCTGCAGAGAGTGATTCCACAGGATTCCCATCATAAAGTCCCTCTGAGGTCATGTGTAGGGGCTGGGGAAGCAGCAATGCCCCACAGGAGTCATGATGCCTGCCCTGCAGTAACCACTGAGCCCTGTCACTGATCTCAGCCTGGAAAGGGACGGTGCTCCTGTCCCCATCCCAGGACCATGGTGCTTACCTGTTGCACAAGTGCCCCTCCACCTTCTCCTTGCAGGTGCAGTGCCCCGTGTTGGGATCGCAGGTGCCCACGCTGCCCACAGGGTCACAGGCGCAGGGTCTGGATGGGGTGAGATGAAGACACCAGGTGAGCCCCAGTCCTGTTCTGCTGCTTCTGCCCCAGCCCAGGCTCCTGCTCACCTGCAGCCACCTTCACTGAGGCTGTGGTAGCCATCCTTGCAGCGCTCACACTTCCAGCCCGTCACATTGGCTTTGCAAAGGCAGGTCCCCGAGCTATCACACTGGGGCTGCAGGGAGCCTGCAGGGACCCCGACCAACCCTGAGCTCAACCCCAGCTGGGGAGAGACACGGGGAGGGGAGATGGGAAGACCCCGGGCAAGAAAGAACCCATCAAACCCACCCCTTGCACCCCCTAGGCACAGCCCCACGCACCTGCAGGGTGGCAGTGACAGGGCTGGCAGGCTGCCCAGGGCTCCCAGCGGTAGTGGTTCTGCCGGCAGCGCTCGCAGTGGGGCCCGGCCGTGTTGTCGCGGCAGTTGCGGCAGTGGCCCCCGTGCCCAGTACGGCGATACAGCTCCCAGTCAT